>JAUMHP010000153.1:38995-76131 GCA_032361065.1 Enteromius trimaculatus | reverse complement strand
ATATATTTTTTTTTTTTTTATTTATATATCAGTAATATTAATATTACATCAGAAAGGTGTTTGTTTTCAATAAAAATGAAATAAAAAATAAGTACATTGTAGGAAGGCCCTATATTGTTCCAGTATGGTGACATCCATTTCGAATTAAAATTATAATTTACACTCAATACGTTATTAATGCATACTGTTTTATAATGTACTGCAGTACTTAGGTGCAGGTATTTTAGAACTTATTGCATAGTGTAAATAGAATCTATAGCTATTTCCACTTACTGTAAATAGCATATCTCTAAAGAAAATGCTGCTATTTGCACTTAGTGTAAATAGAATCCATTGCTTTTTGCACTTAGTGTAAGTAACATCTATTGCTATTTTCACTTAGTCTAAATAGCATCTATCACTATTTGCAGTGCAGTCACTGCCTTATTAAAAAGATTTAGAAATAATCTATTGTTCATTTTTAATACCTGGTATTTTACAAGACATTAACTAATGTCATTTAAATGTTAAAAATATGTAATAGTATATGTAGAAATGAACATTAACCTAAATTAATAAATTCTTTAAAAGCACAGTTTGTGGTTATTTAATGATATTGGGTAACAAATAAATCCTTATAGTAAAGATTTACCACTTGATTCTAAATAATGTATAAAAAAATAAAATCTAAAAAAAAATTTCTCGAGATATGTCACATATATTCTGTAACTCAAACATCACAATGATTTCAGCTGCTTAACAATGGCATAAGTATAAATAGCTTTGTATATTGTGGATCTGTTGTAATGCTTCAAGGAGGCTTTTATTGAATTCAAAAGGGGATTAAAATATCCTAGGGAGAGTGTGAAACACCGGTGACCTCCTCCTTATGGGGTATGTATGGGTCAGGTCGTGTAGAGGGGTTGAATGTAGTGGTGTGGAGCCAGGCCGCCTGTGACCGTTTGCGGACACCTTGCGCATCGGTCTCTGTTTAGAAGACAGGCATGCTGCTACTTTTATTGCGAGGTGACAAGGTGCTATTAGCTTCATGTGCGCCTCATCACACGCTGTCAACAGCACTCAGTAAACGCACCCCTCCTCTTCAACACCACCGCTGTGAGTCTCTGGGACAGTGACAGGAGGGCAAAAATGATTTGAGGAGAGGGGGAGCTATCATCACACCTTTTATAACAGATTAACATGGTGAAGCAAACCAGAACTGTGGCTGGAGGTCAAGGCATTAAGCTCTGCTTCTCCTATGGAAGACGCACGTTTGAGTCTGGCTTACTTTATTACAAGCAATTCAGTTCAGTATATTATTGATTTAACTGCACTATACTGTCGGATGAAAACTGAATTTGATCTGAATTGAGCTAGATAATGACACTAACTTTGCAGCTCTGACATTGTTACTGAACTCAATTGAGCTGAATGATGACTCTACTGCCTTCTGTAGTGCTGCTTATAGCTTAATTGAATTTATTTGATAATTAATGGACTTTGCAACATTGACAGTTATTGAACTGAAATGAAACAACATTAAACTAAACTGAGCTGAATAAAGATACCATTATCTTCTGAAGAGTACTTTCCAGCTTAAATCTAATTTGCTTTGTAACTGATGGAATTTTATTTTAATTTCAGTTCCACTCCACACTCAGAGAAGCTACTCAAAAATCAAAAGGCTTCCCATTTTGTTTCATTTCCATTTTAGTTTCTTAAGTAAATGTGAAAAGTTAACAGTGTGTCAGCATAGGAGTGAATTAGGTATTAATACGTAGGTCCATAATACTGGATACCTTCTGCTGTCTATGTATTTTTGTCAATTAAACAACAAAATAAAAAGAGAAAATCACAACTTTAGTATTGTAGTTATTTGAACGCTTGCTTAAAATAATTTTACAAAAAAATACCTAGTTTTACAGACAGGGCTTGGGTAAGACAGCCCAATAGTTCAATTAGGACACTTATTTTTTTTTTTTTTATAAACATACCTTAGAAGTGAAAATGTATAAATTATACATTGTTTTTAGATTTTAAGAATTTAGTTTGTAACAAGGTTTTTACCCCACATAATGATATACCTGTGATGTTCCACAAAATGCTTTAAAACACTTTTTTTTCTTACTGCTGAAAATTAGATTATTTGCTGTGAAATCCCTTTCTCTCTTACAATCGTCAAACGTCTATATCACTCTTGTCAACGTAGTCAATAGTTATAATAAAAATGTATCTTGACTTGATCTTGTGGTCATTTTACTGCACTCTACTCCTGGTGTGCATATTAAGAAAAAGCAAATGCACTGAAAAATGTTAAGATGTTTTTAGATTTTCTTTCACTTGAAATCGCTGAGATTTACAATTTAGTCTGGGATTAGGCCTAGGCATTGTTTGTGAAACCAGGGGTTAATGTTGTATTATGATTAAATGTGATTACTCACATTTTAAAATACAATTTTGATCACAAAACCAACTTAACCTCATGAGCAAAAGTTACTGGTGGTGTTTTTGCATGAATTTTTACAATGTGATTTGAACAGAAATGCAGTTTGTTAAGAAAGAAGAAAAGAAAAGAAAAGAAAAGAAAAGAAAAGAAAAAAGAGAAAATTAAGCGTGAAAGTTCCATCTCTAATCAGGGACAAACTGTTTAAAAATGCTCAAACAAGATCCTATAAATTAACAACCAATTTACAAAAACATAAAATACTTGCACAAATTGCCATGAGAGTGTTGACAAAATGACAATCTGCCAAAGGCATTTTTTATAGTTCACTAACAAAAATGTCAAAAGGCTTATACAACCAACAGTAAACAGTTGTGTCCAATATTATAATGAGCTTCATCTCTGGCCACTAAAATGGGCATTGACTCTCTGCTTCTGACCATTGTGCTGTTATTTCTTTAATAATGGAAGAAAACAAGCTGGTGAAACCCCCGACTGTGATGAAACATCAAGACCACACAGATTTTATGAACAATAGCTTTCCTTTGATGTGTTTCAAAAAGTTTTGGCTTTTCCTTTTTTATACTATTTTATTTGGCAGACACGGAAAAGGTAAATGAGTTGCAGTGCATTTAATTCACCCAAAGCAACTGACAGTCCACTAAATGCAGTCTCCCTACTGAGAGCTTGGGTCTTGATCAAGGGCACTATAGTTATAGGGTTCTTTCAGTCACTCTCACATGTGCATGAGCCACTGGCTACCAACGCTCTGGTTTGGTGTGGGCCATTTGTGATACCTCATATGTTTTGCTAACTAGAAATCAAAGCCAGTAATTAAGCATGTCTCATTCTGTCAAACCATATTTCCTGGTTTAATCCTTAAAAATATGTTCTTCATCAAATGCTGAAATCCGAGGGGAATTCCACTAATTATTCAGTTTGACTGAGGGCCTTAGACAAAGTCACACTTCTAACAGCATTTTAAAGTGTTAAAATCTCACACAGGATCAGTTATTAAAAGTTCATTTCATAGTGCGAGGCTTTGACTGTGGATATGAGGAAAGGGAGAATGGAAAGAGGTAAAACTTTACGACACAAGAACAAATGACTTTCTATTCATGATACTCATTTTCACTCTGTGTGTGTTTTTGTGAAAATACATATACACCACTGAATGTGCTGTAGTAAACAAAGGCAAGGGAAAGGTCTTCAGCTGAACTGGCATACTGTGATCAAATGAAGGAGAAGACTGTGTGTATAAACCAATCACAGAAAAGGAGCGAGAGAGAAAGAAAGAGGAGATGACTAAACCAAACAAACTGCGGTTAGGAAAGATGGGAGTTTCAGATTTCCAGGGGTCTCTCTCTGGCTTGTGTGAGAGTGTGAGGGAGTCTACAATGCACATGTATAAACAGACACACACACACACACACTTTCACTTGCACGCATACACAAATAAGTAAACATAATCACTCACAGCACGGGAGATTCCTCTCAGGAAACCCTAGTGTAAATACTAATGTCATACTCTGTAACTCTTCAAAAAGAATTCTTGCAGATATAGTCAACGACATACAAAGTAATCATGGTAAACAGAAAGAAAAAAAATTACGATTTTAAAATAAAGTTTATTTTCAGTAAGAAATGTAAGTATATGGTTTAAAAAAAAAAAAAGTTATAACATTTCCCTTAAACATTAAATACATGTGAGTGCACACATCTTTATCATTGAAAAAAAAAAAAAAAAAAACATAATAATAAATAAAATATTACTATTTTTAGGATAAAAGATTTGACTTTTGTCTTTTTTATACTTTTTTTTTTTGGCAGACACGGGAAAGGTATTATATTATTTAGGTATTTATATTATAACTTGCTGGGTTTTATTTTCACATTGCATTAATATTTGTGAAAATAGCCTATACATATACTCCAGTCAAGGTGCTGTATGTGCCATATGGGCATTACTTTGACACAGCCACATCTGATAACACAGTGCTATTAATTGTAATATAGAAACATGCAATGTTTGCACATCTGCTTAAAAATGATATGTATTGTGAAAGACGCTATAACACTAAACATGAACTGGAACTGTGCTTACTTTGCTTTAGCTCAAATTATCTGATATATCAAGACATAATATAAAAAAAGTCACTGCATGCTTATCTTAAAACTGCAACTCTTTATTTTACGGTTACACTTATTAGTTGCTTATTAGTATGCATATTACTAGAATATTAGCCATGTATTACCTTACTAACTATTAATAAGCAGCAAGTAAGGAATTTATCGGGAGAGAGTCATAGTTAATTGTTAACAAGTGTTACCTATTCTAAAGTGTTACTCTTAAAACTAATAAAGACCAAAAACAATGCTTCATATCAAAGACACATTACTTTGTGTACCAGTGGCTGTCCTTCATTCATAACTGCACAAGAAGATGATGGGCCAACAATAGAAAATAAATATTTCAATTTTTTTTTATCCAGCATAATTAACAGTTTTCATGACTGATGCTGATTGTTCATCACATTGCTTACTAGTGTACTAATCTTGGTTGATCTTAGTTAACGTATGTGAGTGTTTGAACCTGAGCTATGTTGTATAAATGTTTGATGTTGGAAACCCCCATTAGACAAGCGTTGTCATTGTAGTTAACCACTAGAGCTCCTACACAGAGGCAATTTATCAGACTTTTTTAAGCCAGTCTTCCAAGAAGTGGATGTAATAGCACTGGTAAAAGATGGAGCCAGACTAGCTCTAATGATTCATGGTTCCAAAATGACCCTTTGTGCTCTATAATACTGCTGAATTAGGCTGACAGCTCCACTAAAACAATTACCTGAGCAGAGCACTCACAGAGCCGCCTGGAGACGTTACTGTCCCTGTGAGGGGAGCAAGAGGGGTGTCACAGAATCATAGACGAGGAAGATTTTCTGTGTTTGTCTGTGTGTACATTTCCTCTCAAAATTAATATCTACTTTTATTTATCTTTGCTTTTGTATGTGTACTTGTTATTAATGTCTGGGTTTACTCACTGATTCTTTTCTTTTTTTTTTATTACATACTGTACCAAACTATTTGTCTGTCTTTCTATTTGTCTGTCTGTGTGGCTGTCTGTCTATGCATTTATCTTTATCAGAATACAAACATACACAATACACACAAGGAGCACAGTAAGTACACCTTAACACAATCATGTTCGAGGCTTCCCGCTGCTTCAATGGCCCTGATGGAGGCCACTAATACATAGACGACACACAAACATGTACTCCTGCACAACTCTCGCATTATAGGGCGAATGGGCCAGAGCCACAAATGTGTAACCTTTAATTTCAGTCTTTATCCCAAGGTAGATGGATCAGAGTAAATGGAAGAAGAGCAAGAGACTGAAAGAAAAACAGAATAAGAGAAACAGACAGACAGAAAAAGAAGTTGAAAAAAGTACAAACAGACCAGCATCTAGCTGTGCGTGAACTCAGACAAACTAAGGATGCCTGATGTTTATAGGTTGTTGGAGTGCAAATATATGTTCCCTCTGAATCGAATGAGGACAAAAAGATAGTAATTATTGCTGAGGAGCTATTAGGGCCACTTCTTTAGCTGGCTGTGCTGCCATAGCTAACTAATGGACTAACAAGAGCAGCCACTGCTGTGCCGTCTCATTCTTTCCCACTCAGTCCCTGGGGTATGTGTGTGTGTGTGTGTGTGGACGCATGTAGCTCTGTCTAGCCTTTCAGAGTTGTTGACAAAATCACAGTGCTGGACGATTAGTTGGACTACATGAATAATAGTCCTTCTCTTCATTAGCTGTATGTGTGAGGGGGGGTTGGTCATTGTCTATAGCTGCCCTTCTCTTTTCTTCTCTCTTACTTGCTGCCCTCAGAACTTTTTTCTTTTTTTCCTTCTCTTCTCACCTTAACGCTTACAGATGTCGCGTTTCTGTACCTTCTGTCATTATTTATGGTGACAGAAATGCATGCTCTGCATTCAGACTTACAACCTTCCAGGGATAAGGAAGAATGCCACATGTAAATAACAGAAGACATATGTACTCATGTCCAGGACGAAGAGAAACCACTAACTAAAATCATTCAAAGACAGGTCACCACTGCACTTTTATATGCCAATGGTATATGCCTGTTCATAATGGCCATAGAAAACATGTGACTGAAAAAAATACAAGCTAATATAACCTGAAAAATAAAACCTTTCCTGGAGCACTAAGTAAAGCAAAAGCCTTACACAAGCTTATCTAAATTGTATTCAAAAACACTAAGCATAACTTAAAGTGCCCTTATTTTGCCTTTTCAAATTTGATTTCAGAGTCATTCAGTTCAGTCAGGTACTCTTATGTCAAAAAGAGAATCATAGTCAAACATTTTTTTTTTATTTGCATAATACTAAAGTAACATTTGGCGGTATGGCTCTGTTCCAAGTTCCCTGTCCTTTCCATGAGCTCCATGAAAGCCAAGACAGGTAAGGAGCAGCCATTTCAGGGGCAACTCTCCTATTTTAAGAATATTAGAGTAGTATAAACACCTGGAACAGAGCATGCAACAATGACAACAGAATGACATGTTTTAAGTTAGACACAAGAAACAGGAGGAGATGGGGAAGAGGGTGGGTTGTTAGCAGCATACAGAGGAAGCAGCAAAGCAAGCAGATGAAAGCAGTGTTTAAATAAGACGCTTTGTGTCTGATAAGCTGATGGAGCTTGGGTTTGAAATTTTCTCAATCAGCTAACAGCAGAGCTTGACTACGAGACCCACCTGAACTAACACAGAATGTTAAATTTACGGCAATGGGTGTTTCATTTTCCGACAAATGCTTTTATCAAAAATACATTGAATAAAATATAGATATAAGATAAAATAAGATATTACATTAATAGTCACAAGTACACTACATAAAATAAAACAGAGTGGCTGAAATTTATGTCACAGACTACAGTGGATGACTTTATCAATGAGCGCTTCACACATTTACTAAGCACACACTGTTTGGATCTCCTGAGATAATCAATGATAGAACAGTATATGGAGTCGTTCACTGCATAATTAATGCAAGTCTACCATCAAATAAAAGTATTAATGGCAATAAACCCAAAATGATTCAAATTGCATAATAAAAAAAAGTTAATTATTAGCATTAAATTGAAAATGTTTACTCATTTTCTAATGATCTTAAGTTTAAGTTTAGCTGTGTACTACCTAACACAGCTAAGCAATGCAGAATGTTATTTAAGATGATCTTAAGATTGTCATATTATATGCTGTATCATTTTAATGTTGGGCCAAGCCAGAACAAGACTCCATTTCCTGACAGAATGCATGAATTTTGATATAAATCATTGTGCTCTTTTGTGCTGTTAAGGACATGAATGTGAATTAATAATCTTTGCTGTCCAATATTACATAAAATGCAGCATGATAAATCACATGCCTATCCTTAATCACAAGTTAGCATCTTCTAGTATTTTCAGAAGAGAACATGTCTTTGTGGAATATCATGAGAATTAAGGCTAACCTAGAATGTCTAAAATGTTGTTAAAGTGTCCACAAATTTCAAAGGTCAGCATTTAGTGATTTCACAAATTTAGTTTTTGTTTGTGATTACAAAATTCTCAGTGAAACTGCAAGTGAGACAGGGAGGAAAAGGGAGACAAAAGTGCACACTTCTCCTCTGGGACTCATTTAAACATTACATAACTAGAGGCCCATTCACACTTGACCCTTATTAAACTCAGCCACTCAGCTCAGTTACTGTCAATTACAATAAACAACGATCATATTCCTTCACACACAAGCACACACTTCCATGCTTAGAGAGTTTCTATCTTCCACAGACACACACAGCACATACACTGCGTAGACTTGACACTCGCATGTGCAGCTGAATTGACTTATGTTACACAAGCGTTTAATTGCCCAGAGTGTTGCACCTGCTCGCCTAGGGCACTGCTGCTGGCACAATCCCACATCACACAAGTGAAGACTGAACACTTCCTGAACACTTCTGTGTTAACCTGCTCTGTCACTTACCTGCCTGTAGGGAGAAAGAATAGACACTTACCTTAAAGAGTGTGACAGCAGAGGGAAGAGCAGGGGATCAGGAGCACATGGCAGGAGAAAAGAGAAGAAACAACAGTGTGAATATTAAACACTAAAAGCTCTCTGTGACTTTTACATGAATTGTGTTACAAGAGGGACGTTTGATACACACCACAGGTAAATATACAAATGTACATATGTACATTTTAGATAAATATATTTGCATTATTTTAGAGCCATTTAGGAACACAGTATATAGGTGTGTGATTTTCCATTGATTTCCCAACAGTTTCTTTGGTTTCTAGCATCCCCATAGATCGAGAGATCACTATTAAAATGACATACTAAAAATATGACATAAAACACATTTATATGGCATGATGTTTACATAATAACCCATTTATACTTTTTTCTTTTTTTTTACTATGTGTATTTTATTTGTACATTATCTAGCAAATATTTATCTTACATCTAATTACAATTACAACATAATTGCTATTGAATTTGCTGTAATTACTATAAACTGTTTTTACACTGTGATGCAGAATGGTCAATATTTGCAATAACTTCAAGAATTCCTTTTATTTAAAGGGAAATGCTTTATGTTGTTGATATCTCTGCCAGCTCCACCAGCTGGATGGTCGGTGAGAGGAGGGGGTTGGAGGCACCTTTGGTATTCTAGTGGCATTCACTCAACCCTTTTTGACTGTAGCTACAGTATGTGGTTTACTAATCAATCTTGTAATATTTTAGTATTTGCATTTATTAATATCATTGCCATCTTAACTCCATCTTAATAGCATTTTTGTAGCTTACATTAGATTTTGTAGTTCACAAAATAAATGCACAGCAATATACTCATAATGCTTAAACATTGGTCCAATAATCAGTCCAATTTTTTGAAAGAGGATATTAACTTTGGACATTACACTTGGACAAAAAGTATTTTAACAGGGAAAAATATTAATGTGTTCTTTAAAGGATGTGAATTCTCATTTACGATAACTTGTTTGCTTTTTCAACATTGACCTCTTCTTGGCAAATGTGTTATATGGTTCTTGACATAATATTAACACCTTAAAATTTGAGCAAAGTATTACTTGAAGAAACGCCAAGCAAATAAAAATAAATTGTGCAGTAAGTGCATGTTATTTCTTTTCTTTTTCTCTTTTTTTCCCCTTTAAATTGACAAAACTTTGACTATGGCTGTCTCTATAATTCTCATGGTCAACAGTTCAAATCCTTCTCCACTCAGTATTTAATCAGATGATTTACTCTCTAACCTTTTTTCCTTCATTTAAAATTTTTAAAGGACGTTTATAGAAAACAGTACATACGCTGTAATGAATTCTGAAATGTGTCTCATAGTGAGCCATTTTTCATCTCACCTGTGACAGCATGTGAATTTTTAAGGGACAACCTGGTTTTCAATAAGACGCTGCTGCACACAGTAATGGAGAAATTGTACTGATGGGAAGGACAAGCAATTATAATCTGCTACAGGCCCCACTGGACAAAAAGTGATTTACTTGGAAAGCCACCTTTTTCTGTACTCAACTAACTGCTTGCCAGTCCACTCAGGCCCATGACAGCCTTCCAGATGTCAATCAAATTACCCGCTATTTACTGCTGATTTGGTGGTGTCATTCGCAATATTCTTTCCCTTCTCTGATGACTGGGACAGGAGTGGCTGGGGAGGAGGAACAGGATGGAGGTGGGACATCAGTGAAGCAGAGAAAACGAGGGTCTCTGTAAAATGTCATATGTCCACTTATTGTCCCAGATGAGGCTGGGGGAGGAGAGTAGAGGAAGGACATCTTCCATTTGAGGCGCATTGCAGCGGCGCATGCAAATCTGACCCAGGGGAACGACAAGCACTGCTTTTAATGGAGTTCAGGAAAACTCATTTTAAAGAGCCGAGACTCAGCAGATAATAATAATAATGCATTACGATAGGATGGGTGTGTGTGTGTGTGTCGGTGTGGTCTTCTGTGATCTATATATGACTGATAAGCACCTGAGATGGACGGCAGGGTTTGTAGCTAATGAAAGAAACGAGACGCTAAGACATGTCTTCTAACCATTTAAGTGTGTCTCAAATAAACGCCTTTGTCCAAAAAAACATAAGGTCAACATAAGGGTTTGTTGCTTTTGCCATCTACAGGAGTTCTTTCCTAGTGTGACAAGAAGGGAAAAGACAACTAAGATGAAGAAAAAATTGCACACAGAAGAAAAGAGCAGACAAGGTGTAAGAAAAAAGAGGTGGAGCAGGAATGAGTGTCCTGATTGATGTGGTTTGACTCAGTTTCCAACGTGTGGAGACTTTTTGGTGCCTTCGGCAGTGAGTTGAGTAGGGAGAAGATCAGCGGTGCGCTTCAGTCAAGATGAGCCTTTCAACATTAAAGTCTGCTGATATTCAACTTACACCATAAATCCCTTTTATAGACCTTCATAATTGGGACAAATGCAGGACAGGGAGTATACCTTTAAACATTCACAGACTTTCTCTTGTTTTAAATGCTTATTACTTAAAAGAACGATTCCCTACAATTGGCTTCCAATTGTTTCTGATACAATAAAAATTGTATGTGCAGTCTAGAACGTGCTGAAAAAAAAAAAGAAATGCTGCCCATCCTCCCTTTTTGGCATAACTTTCTCAAGGCAGATTAGGCATGACCTGTCACAGCACTGACACAGAGTTCTTTGCCACCACATGGCCCCTGATGCCGCTCCTGTCCTGACAAGAACAAACACAAGCACACCTACAGGCACCACACCTTCCCATCATCCCCCACTCCAGAGACACACTGAACTCTTCTAATCTAGTCTTAGTCATACTGAGATTCTCTCTGTTCTCACCATGCCATTGCTGATAAGTGTGTTTTGTGCATTGTGTGCAAGGAAGGTTTCTGCTCAGATCTGCTACTAGCCCACAGAGGCCAACAAGCAATCAGCTGGTGACTGAAGACAGCGGCAAGCATTTGATGCCCTCCTCTAAACATACACACACACACAAACACATTAAGCCAGTGAAGAGGAAACTTCCTGTGGGCCGCAAGAGAGGCACGCAGTAATCACTGTCTCTCTACTGGAAAATTACCTGAGCTGATTTCTGCTCCAATCTGTCTCTCCTCTCTCTTGAGAGGGGAGGTAGAGGGACACATCCCATCATCTGTAAGCGTAGGCGCACACGCTTCTTGTCCTCCTACCTCTGACCCATGTGACATTATTCTGCAGTTATGAATTCCACCAGGCTTTCTTTGTGTGTTATTAGAACGACTCAAATTTGCCTAGCTCAGTGGCCTTCACCATGTGCTTTAGGTTTGGCTGACTGATTGTTTGCTGTATCATTGCACACCACACAATGAAGCCAAGGGGGCATGAGAGTAGAAAGAGAGGAGAGTGAGCAGAAGGAGGGGGAAAGTTAATGTGCAGGATGTGCTGCCCAGTAATGAAGGCTAAGCCCTTCAGGGAGCTTTGCACCCCACCCCCAGACCGCAGCAGTTAAGAGTCTGATTGGGGATAATTGGGCTGGCCTTCACTTGAAGTTACCGTTCAGCTACACAACCTATGTTTGCTGTCATAAGACCAGGCCTGACCGGACCTCTCACAATGCCACATGGTGTAAAAAAAAAAAAAAAACTGGGCATCTCTTGGAAAAAAAATAAATACAAATTTGCCTTTATTACTATTATTATTGCTACAGCCACTTGGAAATGATTTGATGATTAACTGGTTAATGATAGTATAATAGTTTCCACAAAACAAAACAAAGCAAAAACACACACACACATTTGCAGGTGCTTAGAAATGTGCACATGTATTGCTTTTGAAATACTTCTGTACTATTTTAGGTTTCAGGTTAAATTTTAGGATTCTAAAATGTTTTATAAAAACCTACGAGTATGAAATATTTGCTTTTTATAGACTATTTCTTTTGTTTCCTTTGTTATTTACACTAAGTAGGAGCAGTTCAGGATACATTTCACTGCGTGTTGTACCTGTATAACTATGCATGTGACAAATAAAAGAATCTTGAATCTTGAGTTGTGACTGGCCGAATACCTCATGCGTTTGGCGGAAATGTTACACCCTTTGTCATAACGGGATGCCTTGTCCCTGCGCTATGACAACAAAACAATAAAACACATTACGAACGAGGCATTTGTTGCATCCAGTGGGGACATAATTGATTGAAAATTGATTATTATGACTTTGTACTGTCTGCATTCCTGATCACAGAAACAACAAACAACAAGCACTACCCTTCACTAAAACTTGTGTTTGAACAGTAAGAAGCATATTCTTTTAATAAGAAAATGTAACTTAAAGGCTATGAGTCAGAAGAGCCAGACAGTTAGAATTGTTCCATAGCCTCTGTGCACAGCTAGTATAGGCCTCTCACAGGTTCAGGAAATAGTCCTCTGTTAATATGCTGAACACACACATCTAGCAATAGCTTCACCTTCTTTCTTTGCATAATTTGGCCGGTGTTATAAAAGCGTGCCCCCACTTTTTAAAGTTTAAATGACTCGTTTTGTATAAAAAATAAAAATAAAAATAAATGTATAAAGAATATCTCTTTGGTTTTGAGACTTTCATCTTTGAAACTACACAGATCTTCTTTATGCACCCAGAGCTTGTAACACTCTAAGGAAAAAGGAAAATTTTAAATCGCATCACATCACCCCTTGAGTTGTAAAGAAGTTGATGTTTTTTCCCCCAAATAACCACTAGATAAAGTCAAGATACATTTTTACTGTAACTATGGACTACATTGACATGATGATGTAGAATGATGTAGAAGTTTTCACCATAAAAAAATTACACTGGTGATGTTTCTGAGAGAAAAGTAATTTCCCAGTAAATGATCCAATTTTCAGCAGTAAGAAAAAAAATGTTTTAAAGCATGTTGTTTTGTAGAACATGCTATTATATATAATACAGGAATAATAAGGCATGTTGATAGGAAGTACATGTTATGTAAGAAAAATATCATTACATTTTCAAATTAACTTTTTTTAAAACCTAGTCTGTGGGGCAATATGCCTCCAGGGGTGTAGTTTATTTACTGTAGTTACTCTGTCCTTATTCGGTCATAGGTAATCTCATGGCTATGACTGTGATATTGCATTTATACAACAGTTTGATGGCATGGGACAGTGCTCTGACATAAATATAAGATTTTGCTTTCAGCCAAAAGTATTTTCTGTGACATAAATAACAGATGGATGAGATTTACCTAAAATTAACTATATCTCATATTTAACCACTATAGAGACAACTATTGGCGAATTCGTAAAAGCTGAATGGCCAGTAATGCCCTGGAGCTCACATCTATGAAAATGTTGAAGCAAATTTTAGAATAAATTAAATTTAAAGCTTTGTTATTGAGTTTCATCTTCCTAACTACAGCGTTTATATTTATTATTACATACTATTTAAATAAATTAGTATTTAATACAAAGGTAATAGCACAAAAAAAACAGTGTCACGTCATTGACCTGAATGTGAAACCAAACACTAGCAAGCTTTCAGCACTTAATTAAATGATCTACCAATAGTGTAAGTGTATTTAGCTCATGTTGTAGAGGCATGTGTCAAATTAGTACTGGCACACTCTAATAAGTTAAGGCTTGCAATCGCACAGTCAAAGTGATCTAAGCAGTTGAATCACTGAAGATCCAGGACTTATCACTGAGCACAAAGGGAAATGTGACCCTTTAAAGGCTCACACAGGTTATTCTCAGGGTGTTTTGTTATTCGTTTCTTTTTCTCTGTGCGCAACTGGAGGTGAGTAAGTGGCATGCTATGGAACAACACACAGCAGCACAAGCAATCAGGAGGGTTCAGGAGCCTTTTTCCGCCCCTGACCTGGAAAGTGCACATCAGCACTCACACTCAGCTGCTGCACTGTTCCGACCTTAACATGCCGACGGGGGGAGTGATAGGGAAAAGGGGGGGGACCTGCTTTTTGTTTTGAATGGCAGGAAATCCCTGAGAATGTTTTCTGTACTCCTGGTGACAATCTGTAAAGGAGAGAGAGGGAGAGAGACATAAAGACAGAGAAAGAAGGCCAAGTTTTGCTCCTTTTGCCCTCCCCTCCTTCTTGCCCCAAGTTGTCTGGGAGAGGCAAGTAAACATGCCCTTAAACTTACAAAAGCACACACACATTCACAGTTACTCCTCCCAGATTTCTCTTTCACCAGCAGATTTCCCGTGGTTTGCAGGAGTGGCTGTGCTGCTGTGTGCTAGGAGGATGGAATGCACCGATCAGACGTGTAGAGGTGTTGGGCAGAAACACCAGTAATGTGCACGCCAGGGGTGCCGCCCAAACCATTAACATCTCTCTTTTTCTCTCTTTCTCTCAATACACCTTCATTTTTTTTTCAGCTTGTCTTCTTACAGTTTCTCTATAACCTCTCTCTTGTCACTCAAGGTCTTTCCTTAATTCCTGCCTTTTCCTATCTGATAATCGAATTACTGTTGTCATTACGCTCTAATTTGTATTCTGTCTGTTACTTTGGCTGTACTCCTAAATACAACCATGTTTAGGTTCACGGCTCAACAGCGCAGAATTACTGCTAGAAAACACGCCATTAAAAGAAGTGCTTTCTGTAGTTTACAATCAATTTTAAAATGGGTCAAAAAAATTGTTAAAGAATAATCCAGAAACCTTTACACTTGCAATTAAACATATTATCTAGAACCCATGCATTGATTCTTGTGACATGACCATGGTTACTTTTAAGTTAAAAATAAAAAAAAAAAAGTGCTGAGAAATGAAACCTTAGGCTTTTTCGTTGGGTTGTATTTGGCCAGTCACAGACACCACACTTACAGTCTGACCCAATATGACTTTTGACATATCTTTTTCCTTCAAACGGCAGAAATTATTTTATGTACACTGCTCTGGGTCAACACAATGCTTTTCCAATGAGGCGCCGACTCCGCCCACACAGCTATGACCCGACACCGACCATCTCAATTGCGGGAGGTGTTATGCTAAACAGAGTGTGGTGTTTTGGCTGCTGTGTATGTTTCTAATCTTTCTTCGGCTTTCATTTATAATGCTATTTTTTTTTACAGAGCTATTCTCTTTTTTTTTCTCACCGTCGTTGTGAATTGTGTCGTGTTCAATGGGTTCTGTGCATTGCAGATGCATAGATTTTTTCACAAGTACAGTCGCATTGCACATGCACAAATAAAAATTATAAACGTATATTACATCAGTGTTTGCAGGGCTCTCAAAGCAAGACGGGGCTCTAGGCGACAGCCTGCATCGCCTTTTGGATGGGCCGACATGGTATGTATGATATGGACCATGGCCGTAGCTCTTGACCTTGGAGACCAGTTACAACCCTGGCTAGACATGCCGCTTAACTCTCACCCCTTCTGTTTTCTCTTAAAGGGTTAGTTCGCCCCAAAAATAGACATTCTGTTATCAATTACCTATCCCATAAAACCTGAGAATTTTTTGTTCTTTCACTGAAAGTCCAAAATATCAATTGTAAACACAAAGATTCAAGCAGATTTAATTTAGATTTTTGTTCATATTGCACCTTTATGAACACACATAACAGACCTCATCGCCCATTAACGGATGCTGAACTCAGCTTACATGATGAGCAAGAACCAGTAAGGTTTGTTCTTGTGCATCAAGCAAAAATGGTTGAGCTCTATGTGTTGATCAATGTTTATATATGAAAAAAAGCCTAAATCAAATCTGTTCATCATACAAAGCAATCATGTCTCTTCAGAAGACTAAATAATAAATAAAGAATATTAAAAATTAATTTGTGCCCTGAAGAGTCTACTGGACTTGAAAACACAGTTGGTAACCCTCTGCATTGCTAGAATTACAACCAAGATTTTTAATTCTGTTTTATAAAAATGAATATCTCACATCTGTCACATTTGTTTTCCATGTTTCTTTCTTAGGGAACCTATCTGGAGGTACTGTATCCTTTACCATTTCTGCTTTCAGTATCACATCCTTCTTCCACCACAGCGATGTTAGTAAGCCCTTCTGCCAACTACAGCCTAAACCAGCCAGACAACAAGCCAGACACTTCACAGACCTCTACTGTATCTGTCCAGTTGGTAAAAATGCACTTTTAGAATGGACTGATCTTTGTCACATGTACACTTACTCAATACTGTACGTGCCTTGCTAAAGGATGATGGGACATTGACTCTATTATAAAGTCACACTGTGAGATAATGAAGTGTGTCTAGTCAGGGGCGCTCTGTGAACTCACCGTTGTTAGAACTAGCACTTCAATTATAGTTTCAAGAAATGATTTGCAACATTTAATCTCCTGTAAAACTACCTTTAGAGGTGTGCTTGCGTCCGCATCTCCCCTGGTTTCGCACCAAATCATTTGGACCTCAAACACTGAATTAAACAATGCAGATGTTCAACTGGAACAATATGCTCATGTGTGCCCCTGCAGAGGGGGCCAAGAAGACCCTGTCCACAGTCGAATGGAGCCCCCACTGACCCTCAAATTACATTTCTCCATTGTTATTACCACTATAAATATCACTGCGCACACTTTTATGGCTCTTGTTATCGTCTGCATTATTCATTGTTCAGGACTTTTGAATTATCTTATTGTGTAAGTGCGCATGAATGCACAGTTACAGCCCTCATATTTATTTACATGTGTATGGCTCGTTCGAGCTCTTGTTTTATTTCGCTTTTTTAATGAGCAACAAAGTGCTGGCAGTGGAGTAAATGTGACTCAAGCCAATAAAGCTGATTGAATAAAAGCAGATGTCTGTCTGCAATTAAAGCTCTGTTCATAAAATCTGCAGAGACAGCCAATCAGCTCTGTGCCAAACGGGCCTTTGATATCACCTGTGCTGGAAGATATGACAGAGGTATCTGGGAGGGACGAGGGGCCCAGAACGGAGGACAAGGGGAGACATGAAAGACAGATTATAAGACGTGTGTGTCAAAACCTGCAACGTTTTGAAATATTCTCTCCACCTAGCCTCCACCCTCTCTATATCCTCCTTCACAAGGTGTCTGAGCTTGTAAGACGCTTTGACTAAAGTTAGGAGGAAACTGAAGATGGTGAGTCACTCCACAGTCGTGACTCTGTTGAGTGCAGAATGAGCCAATCAAAGACATCATGTCCTACCCAGCAAACTGCATCAAAAGAGCACAGGGAGACAAGGAGGTGTTGCTCGAAAGTATGGGAAGTGAGCAAAATGGCATGCGGAAAAAATGTCTGCAAATGATGCATATTTTACTCTGACATTCAATGCTTTCAGATGATGGGCATCAGAGCTGTCCGGTGGAAGTACTGAGGGTATCTAGCTCTCTCTCTCTCTCTCTCTCTCTCTCTCTGGGCTGTGGGCATATGAGGCTCTAATGATGGGCTTGCATGGTTAACGCATCCTTTTAGCGCATTGCGACTCAAGTGGGTGGAAGTGAGTTAAGAGCAGGAGCAGGAGTGTAAAGGTAATTGGGTTGTAATCCTGACATAAGCATTTGAGTGACAGGTAGTGCCATGCTAACGCTACAGCGACGCCAAACTCTGGCCTTTCAGTGCATCAAGAAGGCCCCACTGAACACGTTAGAAGGAAATAAGTGCCTCTCTTCTACATCTGTCAACTCAGCAGGGCAGGGACAACACAAGAGGACGTTGTAGAAGAGACGATTGAAGCAAGATATGGATAAGGGCCGATTTGTGACACTTGTGTCACCTTCAATACAGAACGCTCTGTCCGTTTCAAGATGGACAGATACAGCAGATACAGGCAGACAGATCAAACTGAAGCAGTTCCTATCTGTGGTTCCAGACATTTAAGACAAAATGCATTGTGTCTGAGAAACAAACAATGTTTTGACAAATTGGTATGGATATGTCAGGCTAAATCTAACCCAAGAGACACAATTTTTTATTTATTTTTTTCCAGATAAACAGTCCTCACCACAACATACCCCTGTGATGCTACTGGTGACCACACGTTTAAAACTCTAAATCAAAAAAAAAAGGCTTAGACGATTTTCTAGCTACACATTTACAAATAAATATAAGTCAGTGCCACAATAATACCCTATTCTCACAAAATTCGATTTTCCAGCTGCACATTTACATATAAATATATGACCCACTGATACATAAGAGTGGCCAAGATAAAAAAATAAATTAGAAGTAAGTATAGTAATAATCTTACTCATTTAGTCATTGTAATCATTATTTTAAAAAAGAAGCTAAAAATGAATATCATGCCTTTGACCCATATATAGTTCATGTACAGTAGTAGTATATATTTAAAAATGAGCTAAGGCGAGTGAGATTAGCTTGTTGTAGCCCAGAAAGGATCAATAATTTTACTGCTGAACAATGGACGGATGTTTATTCCAGGCTGTTGGGTAATTCTGAAGATTTGCAAAACAAATAATGTGACAGAGATAGTATTTGGGTGTTCAGTATATGTGTGTGCCTTTGAGAGTGAGTGTTGAGTGTCTAGAATGAGTGTAAACCTCCTTCTCCGGTGGTGTCTTTAAGAGGGGGCTGGTGCATTCCTGGTTTCTGGACTCGTTCAGGGTCACTAATCCCCTGCAGCTGTATGTCTCTGAGCAGCACAGCCCTGTGGAATAGATTTCTCACTGCCTACAAAGTAGTGATACATGTAAACCAGTCCCTGCTTCCTCTAAATGCCCCCTCCTTCTCCATCCATGAAGACTCTGAGAGCTGTAAGAGTTTCATCTGTCTTATTACCCAGACTATGCACTCTTTCCTATTGGAAAAAACAAATAAAATAAGCTTGTTTGCTGGCCTTGACTGGCCTTTGCTGGCCTAATATTCAACTAGTTTAGCTGAGTTATTGCATTATTTAAATATTGGTAAATGACAAAAAAAAAAAAAAAAATAACAGTTTTATTTTTTTACCATTAGAACATACAGTGTATTAACAAATTATTAAATAAACACTTAATTTTAAAGTACAACAGCACCCAGGGGTGTAAATGTAAAAATATTTGATGGAGGAAAGAAAACATAAACCTTGTCTGACAATGAACCATCCAGGAATTAAAAAAAGAAAAAAAAAGGAAAGACAGTGGACAAAAGTGAACTGCTTGGCTGGCATACTAACCCCCAACCCCCCACTATGCATTCTTGCTCAAGACATCAGATTGGGGAGATGAGGCAATAATTCAAATAGTGACAATGTCAGGTTAGGGGGCTCTTCTCAGGAATGTCTCCTGTACAGACAAGATGTGGTTAATAATGTCAGACAAGAGAGAGAGCACATTAATAAAGTGACCCGTGGAAGGAGCCCTCTGTGTTCCCTGCACCGGGCTCAGAGGTGTATCGCAGCAGCTGGTATGTGGAAGGGCAGTGAGGACACTAACCAAAACAAACCTCACACAGAGAGCCCTTCAACTGAGGGAACACTACACAATCCCAAAAATACTCCTGCATCTTTTGTCTTTGGCACATATCAGCTCTAAAGAATACTTTGCTGTGCAAGGAAATTCTCTGAGTTTTGGCTCAAACACATTATAACCTTGGCTCTGGGCAACCAAATTCTTTGTTTTTCCCCAGCACTAAAAAATTGCCCAAGAACACCAGTTTTTAGGAAAAAAATATAAATCTCCCGTAGTAGGCCTATCTCTCATTCTCTCTGTTAATTTGTTGAACTTCCAGAGTTCTAAGGAATGCAAATGGAGCATTTCCTGATCTCTTCATCATGTCCTCTCCCTTTCTAAACTCCTGCCTTTGAAAAGGACCCAAAGACGCTGCCTCATCCGTCGTCCAGGGGACTTCCCCTGCTAGACCTGCCAAGAGTTTCCAAAGTCGCGCCTCCATAGCAAGTCAGAGATATCCATCTGTGTAGACAGGTATGTCGCCCCCACACACATGTGGATGAGATGATGCACGAATAAGATGACTCACAGTGACTTGTTTTCTTTCTCTTCCTTTTTTTTTCATTCTCTCTCTCATTAAGAACCATGAGCACTGCTACTGATTAGTAAACATGTTGCAGTTCTGTCACCTAACTAATTCCCCAGAGGAACCAAAGAGCTCTCAGTGCCGGAACTGCTGGGAATAGTACTGTACCATTAGCGTCTTTTAATTGACAGTATGTTGAGTTTTACTGCAGGGGGTTCACAGATTTCATGGGGACCTGTCTTTGATCACACAAGATCCTACTTGAGAAAGAAAAATGCTTTCTCTTTTCTTCTAAATGTTTCCCTCTTATCGTCTCTCACCATTGGTCTTTGAAATTCTCTTAAGACAGAAACCTATCCCGTCGTCCTGCCGAGTGTTGTCTCAGAGGAGGTCAGGAGGGAGAAGAACACATGTGAGACTCTGAGTTAAAACTTGTCACACCCTGATTGTAAGAGCCCTGTGTTTTTTCTCTCACTATGAGTGTCAGTTAAAAGAGAGCTCTCACAGTCACTACTGACAATGCAGAAATGAAAATTCCCCCAAAGACAGCTGAGGGTTTTCAATGTCATTTGTTATGAGAAAAGAACATAATGGTATCAATGCTTGGCCCCTTCGTGTGAGTATTTGTGATTCAGGTGGTCTTGAAACACTTCCAGGGAAAGAAAAGAGTGCTCACTGCGAGAGGGAATAGTATCTTGTGTCCTGCATTTGAAACTCCAAGAGTCCCTCTTAAATAAATATCACGCACTGTATATCACACACGCTCCAACACACATTCCACTACAGACTCTCATATGTGTTGCAACAAAACAGCTTCTGCAGACAAAGGCTTTCCGCCCCCTAATAGTTTAGCACACCCGCACTAACGGTCCACAGCATAACATTTTTGGCTTTTTCCTTACCATTTGAGGCCCCTGTTTTACTCTCCCACCACAGACAATCATCTTTCTTTTGGCAGTGGCCTACAAAGTGTCTTCCAACTGGGACACCACTGTTATTCCTCACTTCTTAACATATGGGGCCAGGACTAAAGAAAAAGTGTGACTAAACAGACTCATGTCTCTCTTTGACCCACCCCCCCCCCACCAGCCAGGCTCTCACTACCACCACTCCCCCCCATCCAGATGCATCAGACCTCTTATCAGCACAATGTGTTTCTACTTTTCTAATCTACATAATTTATTAAGGTCAAAAAGAGAGACTGGGGAACAAAGCCATGTACAATATTATGTCTTGGCTTTATGGGTGTTGTTGAAATGAACACCATTGCCCTGAATATATAACACACAGCTCTCCCCAACCACGAAAGCTGTACTGGTACAGAAGGAAAACAGGGAGAGTGATGGATTGTTGGAAAAGTGCGGAGGTGGGGGGTCACAGGCTTTGTGTTGCTTGCAGCTCAGCTATATAGAAGAGTACCATGGGACAGTGGTACCAAACAAGACTTAAAGGAGACCTGGGAGAGGCCTGACTCAGGAAGAGGGAAAAAAATGAGTAGTTAAATTACATAGGTAGCCTTGGTGTTTGCAAAAAGTGAATACCAGTAAGAAAAAAAGTAACTTGGACCATTTTAGGTTGGACAAATATGGCTTGATTGGGCAATGGTAATTAAGGTAATTAAAAACTGCAAATGTTGTGACTCACTTGAAGAAATCATACTTTGTCCTTAGAGTAATGAGAATATTAATACTTCATACTGTGCACATACCATTTCTATCAGTGCAGAACAAATATGTTTTTAATGGGCAGGATATTTTTTTGAGAAAAAGGTCTTTTTCTTCTCTGAACAACAGAGGAAAACATTTTCGTCAACACATTTGTGTGGAGTTATGTGTCCAACAAATGGCAAAGTAAATGTTCCCTTTTACTGGTAAAAGCAATAGAAGATAAAATAGCTTGCACACTCTCAAGCTCAAAAACAAGCCACTGAATATCTGCAAATTACTCTGCTTGTTGTGGAAGCCAGCCAATCAAAGGTATGCACTGAATGGACAACATCTGCAGGAACACATTTTCTGAAGGCGAGCGTTTCGGAGGAGGAGGGTCGGGAGGGGGGCTTCACCCAAGAGCATGGTGGACGAGGTGGGAGAGCTGGACATTCCTGCCTGATGACAGCCGTCACAGTCACACACAGGCACAGGAATGTTCAGGGGGGAGAGGCCAGGACCTGAAATGTGCCGATGGATAAGAAAAAAAAAAGACAGAAAGAGAAAAAGAGAAAAGAGATAAAGAGAAAGTGAAGGAAGGAGGAAGAATGTCACTGCAACACTTCATTAAAGCTCAAGGCTTGTGTTCCAGGAGAGCGACACAATCTGTAATTACTTACCCCAACCCCCCACCAATAGTAGCTCCAGTGTTCACAATTGTACCCCGTCCCCTCACCTCCCTACCCTCTTCCAACAATTTCTGTCATACAACTAGGGGGAGAAGATCGCCATAACAACCTCTGAAATGATCTCATGGAATGTGTCTAGTGGCACTGGAATAACCTGAATATGCGCTCCAGATGTGTTGGCTGTCACGGAAAGAGTAAACACATCTGATGGACAACGAATGACTGGATGGCCTCTTGGTCCACCCTGGGGAGTAGACAGAGGAGGGCCGTTACGGTGAAGAAATAGTGTGAGCATGAAAGAGGAAGAGAGAGAGCGAGATGGGGCATGAGGGGAGCAAGGGTGAGAGAAAGGCACCAGGCACCCTGAGGACCCGAGCAGCCTTACAGGCTGCCGGAGAGGCAGGAGCACTGGGCTTGATTGTTCCCGGCCTGTCCCTCCTCTGTGTGGCCTCCGAGGGGCTCCTGCAGCCTCAGCGAATTTCCGTCTGGCACAGACCTGCGAGCTCCTGGGAGCAAACTGAAATATGAACTGCAGGAAGGCAGGATGAGGGAAAGAGAGTAAAGAGGGGTCTGGGATGTGTTCGGGGGCGTCCAGATGGTGGTGGCAACTGATAGTGAACACGAATTTAAAGTGTGCACACTGAAAGTAATAAAGCATCAGCCAAGTAGAAATAGCATATTTTTGTGCACTCAAATGCATGCACACTTGCGGACGTCTGCTCAACTCTTAAATAACTTGGGCTCTTGTGGATATTTTCTAACTCCTTGTCTGTTGGTTTAGTGGCGAAAGTGTTGGAACTTCTGCTAAAGCCTAGGGCAAATGATTGGTCTGTGCTACTTGCTATGTGATATTTCCCTGTAACGTGATTATAACCAGTGTTGGAGCGTGCTGAAGTTGTTCCAAACAGAACCACACACACAGAATAAGGGAGGGGAGGCTTTAAACCCAAGCAGACTGCTTGAGTTCAGGCACTGTGGTAGATCTGCCTTATGTTAAAGCATGCGACAGCTACTTAAAACGTGAACAACTTAATCCCTGTCCAGTATGTAAATACAGATTTATATGGTTGGTTTTACAAATTTTGTGTTGCACACCCCCTGTAAATTGGGTTGTTGTGCCCCTGGTGAAAAGACGAGACAAGATATTAGATGTAGATTCCAGATGTTACTGTTATACCCTCAGAAGCCAAAATGGTTGTTTATGTTTAACAATACACTCTAGATGCATCGAACAATATTGCTCTTAAGTGAAGCAAACCTGAATTGGAAAGCCTTGATAATGGTGGTGATCTTTTCTGTGGATTAACAAAGACACAAATTTCTAGCTAAACAGTAGAATGTCTCAAATTCCAAGTACACTACCTATTTTTGGTTTGCACAGTAAAGACAAATTTCTTTCAACATCCCAGCTAACACACAATGTGAGAACATTTTCTTAACATTATAAAAATGTTATTTCTAAATGTTCTTTGAAAATGAATACAAACGTTCTGGAAAACCTTTCTCCAGACTGCACCAACAGGAACTTATTTAAATATATATTTACAGTACATGTTTGTATGTACTGTATAAACAATGAAAAAAAAAAAAACAATTATGAAGTGTAGATTGTAAGAAGTACCTTATGTAAGTATGTACAATATAAAAAGGGCTAACCTGCAATTGTTACCTTAAAGGACAAATTATATTATTATATTATATTAAAATGCTAATTATAGTATTTTAATAAATAACAGAACAAATTTCTGTGAGTGATTTACTGACAATTTGTGCGCAAATTAAAGAACACAGATGCAACCCCTCATTTGCATAATGACCAAGTGCAGCGCAAATTAGCGTAAGGATATGTTCCAATTTAAATAATGTGTTCTTCTAGCATTAAAAAAATAAACTTATATGTGTGGAACATTCTACTACGCGCTTTCAGTTCTCTGCTGTGTCTTCCTAGCAACAACAAATACAGCTATTTCAAGCGCAAAAATTGTTTTAAGTTGTGCTTTTTTATGGTCAGTTAAATAATGGAGCAAATACCAATAACCTGATGAGGGCAAATTTAGTAAACTGGATTGCATTAATAATGTTAATACTCTCCTCCCATAAATTTTGCATCTGAAAGGGAAACTTTTACAAATACATAATGAAAAAGGTCAGGCGTCCTGTGTGTCCGCGCCTTTTCAGCGCTAATTCTTCACTGAGCATCTTTCGTAAATACTGACAGTTCTACTTTAACATCAAAAGATGGTTTACGTTGGCGCAAGCTGATAGTTCATCTGACCCCAAGTGATCAAGGCATTGAAGTGTTCCATTTTAAATTTAACATTCCGCAAAACGGAGGGAAGTTAGCGAGGGAAGGGCATAAAAAAAAATTCATTGGAACTGAGCCCAAGTCTTTCAGCAGGTGGGTGTCAACACCCGCAGTGACTCAACTCCTTGCTGAGTTAATGGCTCTACTTACCCAAAGTCAACCTATGACTTGTTTGAAATTATAAGAGGATGTCAGTGGTGTCAGCTCTCATTGTCTTGGCTATGACCACCAATAAAGGACTGAGAAGATTCTGTCCTGCTGCTCATCAAAATTTTTCTACAAGGACAAATGCTGTACATGCTGATTTTTATATATGATGATTTTGTCACCAAAAGCAGAGACAGAATGGGCTGCGTTTAATGAATTTAGTTATTCTCAATGAAGCTGTGCATAGACATACATTTTCTACAGTAAGCCCCGAGTTTAAACACTCATTCATTCAAAGTCACAATGTGCAAGCAACAAAGGAAAAAGCATTTTGTGTCTCCAGAATCCTCTAGAAACACTTAGAAGTTGGAGTGCTACCATCTTGCTGTCAGGCCAGGATTGGGTTCACCCTCAACGCACCAATGCACATCTCGCTAGGTTTAATGAACTAAGTGACCAAACTGCTGACACGCTGTCAAGCCATGGCACATGAGTGAACCTCCTGATTGTCAAGGTGATCCACAGTAAACTCAAGCACAAACCTGGTTCACAATCTTGACAGCATCACAGCAAACTGACAAAAAGGCATAGCTTTTAAACAACAAAAAATGCACTTAACACACATATAGATAGAGGTTGTGAAAATATTGTGAAGATGCCACCGCATTCTCATGTAACATACTTATTTTGCGTTGCTGTTTAAGCCCACTTAAAGATATGTTGTTATCTGGCCAATAAAATGTAATTGGAGCTAATTATACTGCTGATTAGCCTAATTAAAGCTTAGCTTATCCACTTAAGGATTAGGGGCTAAAGTAAGCCTTACACTGATTATAATGTGAGTGTGTTCAGAAATCATAACTGTACAATTCCCTGGCCTGCCCATGAGACAGAGTCCACATTAAGTCACATGACTACAAAGCTGCCAGAGGCTGGAAAGGAAACCTGTAGGTGACTGGAAGATTAAGTAGACTCATCCTATGCAACCTATTGGCAGATTCAGTATTTGCAATACCACAGGGAATCATGAACACATTTCCATTTCTGTGTACAACTAAATAACAAGAAACACTCATTTTAGGGATGTAACGATTGCCGGTTTGACGATAAGTCATGATAAAATTCCCCATGACTATTGTTACGATTTCATATTTTAAGTATCATTAAAACCACAATCGATTAGCAGGATTTGAACAACTCAGGACAATTAAGTAACAGCCTCCTGTGCACACAGCATGCAGAGTAATTTTGTTTTGTTTGTTTTTGTTTTAAAAATTAATATATTAATACAAATGAATTATATTAATGTTCCTCTGAAGGTTCTGACTGTTTTCAGGAAAGATTTGATGGCTTTTTTTTCATCTAATAAAGTGCGGTTGCTGCTTTGTATACAGAGGTTATGGAAAACAGCTTTAATGCTGCTGTTCTGTAAGTGACACCTAGTGTCAGAGAGCAGATTTACAGAGATATATATTTAGATTCAGTCTGTGTTCAGTTTTTGAGAAGAAAAAAAAAAAATATATATTAATTTGCATGCCCTGCTGTAAATTTTGGCCGAATAACATTTTGATGAAAAACAAGCTTATGTGAATTCTACACATCTAAACAATCCGGATAAATTTTCTCAAAGAAAACTTTGACCATTTCTTACATTTTAAAAATGTTTATGTCAATATGTCAAAATGATTTATGTCAATAGTTTTTATTTATGTAATACATTTTAACAATACGATACGATACTACTGGTAAGGCTGATCATTTTGGTCACTACAAACGTGATAAGAAATGTTCATGTTCTAATTTAAACCTGAACTTTTCTGAACCATTTACTGTATGTTTTGAAAGAAATCGTTCTCTCAGATGTCCTTCGGTTGCAATCACATCTCTCTGGACTGTAGGGAAGTTGTTTGTGTATTGTATCATGTTTAACGGTTGGGTCTGCACTCTTCTTGTCATGTATGAATTCACAAAGGAGATCATTAGCTGGGACACAGAGACAAATGCTGGCTTGAATTCAGTGGACCACTGAATCTGAATTGTTGTTGAATGCTGTCTTCTGTTTACCACTTTAAAAGAGTGAAGCCAGTCAACCTTCTTTCTGGATGTTTCATAAAGTGAAATGTCCAGTATGTAGCATTAAAAGCATATTAAGTTTAATGTAAAACAGATGGATATGAAACTGGCAATGTTTTAATATGTTGGTTGTTTCAATTATCACAGCAGCTGAGAAATTAAATATCTAGTGATTGACATTAAAAGCTTAATGCATTATTGCATTTGAAAATAAAATAGACTGCCACCTTAAACCCTACTCTAAACCTAACCAATAGTGTTAATAAAAGCAATAAAATAAAAAATCAGATAAAAAATATTTGCTGAAAAAATGATGTAATTTTAGCTTGTTCTCAAAATCAATAACTCTATCATCTCAAGTCTTTTCACTTTTATCACAAGCACTTTGCATCGCAAGTGCAGAGCTACTGAGCAAGTTTACTACAAGTATAAAAGAATAAGTATAAATAAGAATTAAATTAAATAAATTTAATTTAAATATATTTAATGTGCTGCAAGCATCAAAACGGATAAGTTCACAAATCACGCAATATGGTAAAAGAGTTTCATCTGGAAACTGCAGTGGAGGATAGCTAAAAAATGAAAGAGCACGTCAGATCATGATGTCACTTTGTCTTTACAGTACTGTCCAAAATGCATGGAATACAAACACAGACTATTCTCAGTGAATACTGAATTATTGTGTCATTTTAGTCTCCGAGGCTTCAGGTACAAATCAAGTGCTGTTTATTTGTAGCATCCCGTTACGTGTGCTGTAGAATTTTTATTTTTTTTTTGTAGCAAATGTTCAGTTGCATCCCTGCTCGAGGGCACAAAGACCTGTGTGCTGAGGAGCAACATGACCAGCACTGTTTTAATGTTGTCTTAAAGCCTGATGGACTGAGTCACGGTGTTGCAACCAAAGAGATATGAAAGAGGACATTGAAAGTTTTTAGCATTGGCATTGTTCAGTTACCATAACAAACAATTCAAAGGCTAAACTGTAACATATGAATTTGAATGTTCTTTGATGAAGGAAACTTCCTCTTCATACTGTGCTTACAACACCTTAATAGTGGTTTGAGTAACTCTGAGTATTATGACCCAGTGGACTGACATAGGACAAATTCTTGGCACATAGACATATGTCAATGTTCAGGCATACAAATATATGCAAGGCTACAAAATTAGTGTCTTCAAACTTTTTTAGGCTTTTTTAGTTTTGCGTGCAAAGTTCTGACCAGCCTTTTTTTTCTTTTTTGTACATATTAAAGTAAGAAATTCCTAAAAGCAACGATCCAACTGTAAGCATTGTCACCTATTAGACCCACCAATTACTGAAGCAATTCCAGGCACATGTGCATGTATCAAGTTCAAACATACAAACGTATGTGGAGCTAAAAAATCTGGCCTGCACCTTCACAGTGAATCATGCTGATTACAAAAGTACATCTTAAAGGAATAGTTTACCCAAAAATGAAAAATCATTTACTCACTACTTTTTTTTTCCTACTTTAAAAGACAATAGTGAGCCAAAACAGCCTGGTTAGAAACCTTTTTCAAAATATCTTCCATTGTGTTCGGCAGAGGGTGTTAAAGGGTGATTAAATGACGACAGATTTTTTAATTTTTGATTGACCTATTCTTTTAAGATGCTGCAGCAAACAGACAACTAAAACCTATTTTTGACTTAACAGACCATGGTTTAAAGCCATGGTTTAATTCACGCTGCCATAGTAGAAAATACAGTGCTTGATCTTACGAAAGCATGATATGGACCAACTGCTACCATCATTGGGTAGCACTTTAAACATGCTCCATTTACTCAGAGCTAGGAAGAGCCACTGAAACCTGCACTCTAAAATTGGCATTATAGGCTAGCTGGACTGTGGCTGGACAGAAGATGCGAGATGCTTTGATGTGGGAAACAGGGGAACTCCTGGACTGCTTCAGCTAAAGCTTCACAAAGACATGCTGGATGAAAGGTACAAAGGCACTATGCTAACGTACTGTACCAACATGCTCTTTAACATTCAATCTAGTCTTCTTTCCCAGTAAGAAAAGTGAGAAATAAACTATAGGTATAAACACCAATTTTTTAGGTTGAATGATATTTGATGAAGGTCCTTGGTGTAAAAAAAGAGCAAGATTTTTTTTGCAGCACTCATTTTTCTTCCTGTTGAAAATGCAGCTGAAATGTTCATAGGCTCATAAAAGAGGCCTGAAGCACTGAAGTGGAACAGAGTGGCGTTTACATGTGAAAACATGAACACAGGACTTGCTCAGACGACACCACTGAAAGGGGAAATCATACAGGGTGTCACCAGCCAAGCTACTGTACTAACCAACCCTTCCATTAGCGAGTTATAAGCAGAAACGGAGAATACAGGCTCTCTTCAGCAGTAAATAAACCCAAGGAAAGAGGAAAGTGACTCTGCCACTCAAGATACTTTGTGTTACATGGTAAAATTATTAGGTCTCTGGAAACATCTAATTATGAGTATTTATGACAGGGTGCTCTAGTCTGTAATAACAGCTTGGCTTGCGAATGGCTCTTACATCTCACTTCCCCTTCTTTCTTTGTCTCGCTTAGCTGTTATTGAAGTGTATTTTGAGTGTATCTATCCTTTCAAAAGATAAGAGGAAAATCCAGGTATTACAATCCAAATCTATATATATCATTACTGTTAAAATCTTCAGACACCGCTTAGATCATTTTGATGTTTATAAACGTTTAATAATACACATCAGTAAGCCGTTTACAATAAGCTCTCTTTAAAGACCCCATAAATGTTACTAAAGCATAGTTCAGTGTCCTAATCTCGAAGCTCAGAGCTACTAAACAGAATGGCTCCTTTCATAACTTTCCTCAGACATCAGCCACACAGGACCGGCCACAGGCAATCCGACTTAACCAAGGACAAACATACAGGCAGGAGAGCATTTCTGCAGACCTCCTTCATCTCTATTTGACATGTGCTGACTCTCTGCTCCATTAGGACATGAATAAAGCCTTCCATACAGAGACAGAAAGAGAGAGAGAAAGCTCCAGATTTGAGCTGTACTGTATGTTCACAGGAAGGGTACACTGACTAATCCATACTCATCCCTGCTTCTGCCCCTGAGACACAACATGCTTTATTAGTCTGCTGCCCCTCACCTGAGGCACAACCAAGAGAGATATTTGACCAAAACCACAAACCCAATAAGAGAATATCGATTAGCAGCCTTCACTTCACTATAGCGCACAGTTATATATCTATAAAGAAATTAAAAAAGTGTCTCATAGCAAGAAACATTTTGAGAATCTTCACTAGCGCCAGAGCTGTTCGTTTGTTTCTGGTGGTGTTGGGTTACTGGCATGTAGCAAAGGAGAAAGAAAGAGAGGGCCAAGAGAAAAAAAAAACCTAATAAAGAAAAATGGCTTTATTGCATTTATCCCCAAGGCTTTCCAGGTAAGATATTAATCTTTACTGTAGTTTAGAAAACAAGACTTGCTCAACAAAACATAAACTTTTATGGATATACATGTTTTAATCATTGGAAAAATACAGCAGGTTAACACTTGTATTAGTGGCATAAGTTATAATGATGCCACTGTTGTCATACACATCCTCCAAAATGGCTCAGAGAAATGATAGCAATCATACTGTATGGAATCACGGAATTACATAGTATGTGAACACTAATCGTACCTCAGAACATCTGTAACAGGTGCTAAAGAAAAGCATATTACAGTATTCTATTGGAGTAGCTTTAGTGGTCTTTTAAAATTAACACCAAAGACAACCTTACACTGGTTGAATGACCGGCCAATTTACGCCAACTTTATACTGGCCAAAAATAATGTCACATTTAAAGTATGATTTTTATTTCACTTTGTTCAAGGACGTCCAAAGCATTTGTGGCATAATGGTGATCGCTATATAAATAAACACGTATGTATTTATTGTATTTTTCTATAAATTTCCTGTTGAAAAAAACTTAATCTTAATTGTTCTCCATATAGTGCTTGAAAAAGAAAAGTTGCTGTAATAATCTGTTGAGGGTATTTCATCAGTAAATGACCTTGGCTGTAACACTTCCAAAGTCTTAAGGGTATAAAATGGCTATCAATGAGAACATGCCACAATAAAGAACGTCACCAAAGCTCTTTTGCTAGTGAGAAACATAAAATGAGGACTCTCTCAAAGAGACCAAAGTGTGATGAAAATAGTTAAAAACGTCTGAACTATTTGCAATAAAAAATGCAGTCTTATTAACGCTTTAAGGCAAGAAGACTAATAAGTGTCCCAATTAGGCAGTGAGCACAGATTTCAGTGATATTAAAGCAGTACTAGTAACTTACTGTAACCCTTTGGCCATGGCAATGTACATTGCTATTTGTTTCTTTTTCGTTATTTCATAGAGAAAAAGAAAGAAACACGTGTACATGTCCCTTCTGCCCCCAGTGGGAGCAAGCATCACCTTTTCATCTAGACACCTATTTAAAACTGAATTCCTGCACTAACTGTTTGTGTTAACAGTAAACTTTTCCAGCCGAGCTGTCGTCTGGCCAGTCCCCTTTTCTCCCTCCCTGTGTCGTCCTCACCCCTGGTCTTCAGTGTTATCAACATGTGGCACATGTCCTTGACACACTCAGCAAACTCTATCCACGGCTCATTTCTCTCACCCTCTCTCTCTCTTTTAATATGAGGTTGCCTGGTAAAGAAGCTGGAATCTAATAATGGTGACAGTGGGGCTGTTTTGTTATTGTTCCCTCAGTCTCAGACAGAGAGGCTAAGCGGACGCTAATGAAACTGATGAAAAGAAACAACATGGACAAAAAAAAAATTATAATACAATAATATTGGTTGCATTTTATGTACAAAACAACTACTTATTCAAGAAATACGCATATAATATGTGCTGAGGGACTTGATATAAGAGTAAGCGTGTTTATTATTTAAACTTCTTGGCTGTATATTTGTGTGTATGTGTGTGTGTGTGTGTGTGTGTGTGAACATGTTTGGCTCCCCCCATTCCACAGATGCTGAGAGGAATTTTGCAAGGAGTTCTACGATAAATGTTGAGGTCACAAAAAGCAAAAGAGAGGCAGAGAGCGACCGATGAGAATGATGGCAGAGGGAAGACGGGACGCATGTCTCGTCTTGTGCATCGCTGCTGTGACTGCATTAGTGGAATGCTACAGTCACATGAAAGAGCTCTCAGAGACACAGCATTTCTGTCTGCTCAAAAGCTGCACTGTTCCCCTCTGTGCACACATATGCACAGATAAACACACCTAAAGACGCACACAAACACACACACACTTGAATACCATAATTTATCAACGCACCTTCAAATTATATAAGAAATCAAAGCATAAAAAATTACTGCACTTTTAGAGTAGTTTGAAACAAATAACAAATGTTTCCTTACCTAAATCTTTCAAAATAATTTAGTCAAGCAAAAATAATCAAAGTAAAAGGGACTAAGTCCGGAATGCAGAATGCATCTAGATGAATAATTAGTAAAACTTAAGTAAACAGAACTTTCAGAATTTATAAATATAATATTCTAAGAGCTTAAACATGACTCACTCAAATTACGCCTCATCCATATAGTGAAGTTTAAAAAAAATCTAACAATAAAATAAATAACAATACAATTATTTATCTAATTTTTTTTAGCTGAAAAAATATCCAGTCTTACATTTTTAATATTTACTGTATACAGTAACTCAGCTACATGCATTCACTCACCCATGTGCTGCAGTTCTGGGGGATTTATTTAAGACCTACCACTTATCTTGTCATATCTTATTTCTTTCAGCGTTCTACTCTAAGCTCAGTCTGAAGTGACACTTTTTAATCAAACCTTTCCTTGGACCTCTTGGGGTCGCTAAACAGGTTTATCCCTGTTCTTTTTTATTAAGAGACAAATGCACTTCTGGAAATCCCATTGTTTCCCAGCACATTCTGTACGACACAATGTGAAACATCTTATTCTGTAGTACCGCCATATAAAAAATAAATCACCCACAATAATCATACACCTCCCCACTGAGTACTTTAGTTACTGCAAGGCTTCTGTTTTGTGCTTGCTTGTAGATCCACAACATCCCCAGCCCAGCTCGGTTCACTCCACGAATAGAAGTGAATTATTGTCTTAGTTCTTTAAGGGAGCAGAGGTTACCCTTAAACTATCATTTCCTCAGGTCATCAATCCCGTTCTAGCAGCTGACACACTTGAGCATTTCTGTTTTACCTCAACATTTACAGCTATTCCGCAACAAAATACACTTGGCAATGAATCACAGCAATACGACAAAGAGAGTGTGTTCTTGTTGTGGAAAAATTCAAATATGCTATTTTAATTTAAAAAGTGTGTATGATTACAGTGTGGATTCCAGCACATAACCACAAAACCAAAAAAATAACAGAGATAACATGTTTTCTGTAATTCCTCTGATTCTTAATACTCTTAAAAAAGTATTTTGTTGAATTTTTTTGTATGTATTTTGTATAAAATGTATGATGTTTCTTGATGACTATTGTAACATTGCATTAGAAAATACAGAGTGCAATAAAAAAAAACCATGTCTAATTATTGTAACATATTTTCATTGCTAAAATGCAATATAAAGCAGCTTTAAATGATTTTTGCAATGTATATATTATAGTCTTTCTTTCATATTTTGATATGATGTATAAAAGGCTTTAATTATCTTTCTAAAATCTCAATGATAATTGCCTGCATTATAGTTGAACTTCACAGTTGTTGTTTTTTTCAGTTCTTTCATCCACAAATGTTTCATATATTCTCATTTTACTGAAGGAAAAAAAAACTGCAACTTGAAAATGGTTACATCTAAATGAACAGATTTTATTTATCATCAAATGAACCTATAAACATTATTTTATACCAGCAAATTTGTATGAGTTTAATCAGGTAGCTCTTTAAGGTAGCAATTGCAGTTAACCACTTTTTACAGGGTATAATATCTGTTGTAAGAATCCACAGCTGTAGAAAATGCTACACAATCTGGCTGTTTCTAACAGTACAAATGTACTAAACATCACAAGCGATTTTAACTGTTTCTTCACATAGTACAAAAACTACTCTGTGCTGGGCACACTCTCACTCTCACAGTTTGGCAGGTGTTATGACCCACCTGTCGTACCTACCCACCCCATCCAGCCATAACAAAGCTGTCTGTCTATCAGTGTGGACATGTACAGTATGAGTTTCAGCAAAATAAAACCCTGATCCATGTTTTTCCCATATTACAGATTTCGCAAGCATGTTTTTTTTTCTTTTTGACTTAAGACAATAGTAGCCTAACAATTATTAATATTATTATTATTTCTACTATCATTACTACTATTATTATTAAGTCCTAAATTTCTACTTAGAAAATCTGACAATTTTACATGCGTCACCAGCACAACTCTCTGAAAGGTTCAAGAGAGCTGTAAGATCAAATGAGCAGTGCGTGTGTGTATGTGTGTGTGGCGAATAGGCAGAGGGTCAGAGAACACAGGGCTAAGTGGACCTGCTCTTCATTAAGACAATGTCTCCGGGGGACGTCACTAGGGCTACCTGTCCGTGCGCTTATTGAACCGTCTAACCATCATCTACCCTCTTACTCTGCCAGGGCCCCTAGAGAATCACACCAGCACAGCTGACAAGTTCAGCCTTAGACTGTGCCTGCAACATGAAAGCAGCTCTTCATTTTACCTCCTCCTTCCTTCTCACACACCCTCTCATTTCTCCCATAGTCCTGTCCTCAACCTATGCTATTTTTTTTAAGAAGAGAGGTGATGAGACTGAGAAAGACAAAGAGAAAGAGAAAGAGAGAGAGAGAGGATAGAGATAGAGAAAGGGGACATAACTGCGTTTGACTCTTGACATGGAGCAGATGAAATGTTAAGTGTCCAGACAAGTCAGGAGAGCCATGCAGATAAAAGTCATCAAATGACACTCTTGGAATGCAAATTGGCATTCTTGACTGCAGCAGTTGAACAACTGTGCCCCATCACAGACAGCCGCTGAGATTAGAGCAAAAAAAAAAAAGATTTAAAGTGCCAAACTCATAAAGCCTTAAGTAGAGGAACAGCGAGATTTTTTTCCCTAATTGTATATATTCAGCGATATCTCCTCCTTGTCTCTGCGTTCTCTGAGAATGAAAAGCCTCAGTGTTCACCTGCCCTTGTAAATCACTTTCTCTCTTTTCAGCAAAACGAAAGCAATAAACATTAAGACATAAAGAAGCATGATAGAAAAATAGTGTAATTGTCACCAACAGGTTGCATAGGAATCTGAAAATCATCTTTTTAAATCAATATAATTTGGTTGCATCATTGTTCTGCTCAGCTAATTAATTAATACATTAAGACATTCAAAATAAACCATATATGCCGCCATTTAAAACTACTTAAAAGTATTGGAAAAAAGAGAGAGAGAGCTAAATAGTATTATCTTGTATTTCATAAGCATTTTGATGAAGTACTTTTTTTTCATGGACAATATATGATACATTTTGTTTTTAACATGTTTTTTAAATGCTATTAAGGGGATTATTTTAGTTCTGAATTACATTAATAGTAGAATATTTAACAATTCTACTATTACATGTCATATATTGTATAACTATATATCTATTACAGTTGTGTTGAGTTAAAAATACAGAGGGTATGGATGGATTTTTAGACTATCTACAGTGTTAACAATTTTGACATGAGCCATTCATGCTTTAATTTATTTCTATATTTATGTTTGTATTTGCTTTTTTACAAAAGTGGCTTGTGTACTCGTATAGTGAGTTTATTTAAGAGTAGTAAAGAAAAAGTGAGATGAAACCAATCCCCAGGTAAAGCAGTTTATCTTTGACTTTATTTTGTAAACACTCAGTGCGGTGCGCTTTCTGATTAAAATAACTGACTGACACTTTCGACAAACTTGAGTAAACTAAATCCTTAAGAAAAACTATACCGTTTAAAAGATTTAAGTTCATCTATTGTTCATTCAAACGTTTCGTGCCATTTAGACTATGACTATATAAGTGTAAGCTACGTGACGTAAAGATTGTAACGAGCGCTATTCACTACAATAACGTTTGTTAATATCATAGATAAGGGTTATTGTAAAGTGTTCGTGTTGATCGGTCATACTCACCATTTCTTCATATTGTGTGAATGGCAGAATGAAGTTCAGTCAGATCTCGCCCTCATGTGGGGGGACGCTCTCCTCTTCCCTCTCCTCTTCTTTACGCAAATCTCTCTAAACTCACTCAAAACTTTATGTTTGTCCTTCAGTTTCAAACCGATGATAGGAGGAACATCAACAACAGTCCTTTATCGTTAATGAAAGAAACAACACTGATCTTTTAAAAAAAGGGAGTCATTCGCTCTCGTCATTCGCATGTACCGGGGCTCTGTAAAGCGAAAGAAGCCCGTTGAAATATAAGCTGTTTCGGTGGATCCAGAAGCCCAGCGCTGGTTCCGCTGTTCCAGATCCGCTCGTATGAGACACTCCACCGGGACTGAAGCGGGACAGAAGCGGGACTAAAGTGGGTGGGTAGTTTGAAGCAGCGGGGTAAATCTCTGGCTGTCCGGGAAGAGAAAACTGACTGTCTTACTCACTCCCGGCTATTTCTTCTGCATAGTCAGCTCTCTCTGACTGCTGCATTACATCCAAAGGAACATGGTAATATATTTTAGTCTAGTGTAGATGGTAGTGCATTATCTACATTATCGTTGATAGTATATTATAATCTTGTAAAATTTAGCAATTATTTTATAGTTTAGGCTATTTGGTAGTTTATTATCTTCTCGTTTGTTCAGTAGTGTATCTTTAAGAGTAGAGTATTCTATGCTAATATCGGCTAGTTGTATGCAAGTAGCCTATATTTAGTTAGTTT
>JAUMHP010000153.1:24588-38895 GCA_032361065.1 Enteromius trimaculatus | reverse complement strand
CACACATATATATATATATATATATATATATATATATATATATACAAAAAAGTGCAGCCTTAATAAGCAGATAAGACTTCTACCGAAAACATAAAGCTGTACTGTCCCAAACCTTCTAACAATATTTCATATACCCCATTAGAACAAATTCAGGTTTTCTGAACTGTGTAATTTAATGTAAATTTAAATACTTGTTATCTAACACTATGTCAGGCCTTAACATGCAATATCCATGCATTTGCATTTTTTCTCACTCATTGATGTTAGTGTTGAAGGAAGAGCATTTGAAGCTCTGAAGTCTCTGATCCAGACTCAATTTGTGTCACTTTCATTCATTCATTCACTTTCACCGAGCCTCCTGCAGATAGCATATAGACCTGCCTTACACGGACATTATTTATGGTATGGTTTGTGTGTACTTAGGGCCTGAAAGGAGCAGATGGCTACAGCGACTCTGATGAAGATCAGCATGATGCTTACCTGGAGAGAATGAAAGAAGAGGGCAAAATCAGAGAGGAGGGAGATGGCAGCGATGAATCGGAGGGAGACAGCGGTACTGACACATTAAATAAAATGCATAACGAAAATCATATATAGGCCACTTTCTGCTTTTAGCTAAAACAAAATTAAAGAGATCACAAACTGCGTTTTTAAATTGCACTGAGGTCCACCTATAAAGTGAGTGTTAAGTACATCAAAATAATATTAATTACAAATTAGTAGCTGTTTTCTACCAAGTTACTGAGCCTCTTTGTAGAATAATATGTTTTTATTAGCAGGGAGCATTCAAGATTCAGAAGCTAACACCCACTTATTTTATTGTTCTGCATATTAAAGTGATACTTAAAAAACACCATTGAGCATTTGGGTTAAAATGTGTAAATGCTATATATAAAAAAAATTAAAATGCAAGTCTTAGTTTTCAGTCACGTGACCTTGAGGGCAAAACATGCATAGAACTGCAGTGCACGCATCAATTTTTCATCTGGTTCAAAGCCACAAATATGAAGGATGTTTTTATAGCGCATTGACCTGTTATTTTCAGTTAATATTTTAATAATTGTTCAGTTAAGTAGAATTAACCAGAATCAAACCATATTTCCGCAGGTGCTACATCTAGGAATCAGTTTAATTTCACTAATATGTAAAGTTATGTTTGATTTCATGATTTTTAGGGTTAATTTAAATATTAGTGAAATCAAAAAACTACAGTTTCATGGATTCAATTGTTCAATTATGTATAATACATATTAAACACACACACATACATTATGTATGATAGACATAAAGGATGCTTTTACTACAAATGATGTTAGATGATTGTATGTTAGGACTTGTGCCTCTAATGCTTTTCAGTAAAAAACTCATTACACTGTTTGTGGATTGAGCTGAATTCTGTAGAGTAGTTACTTGGTTAATTTTACTTATCATCCCATAGATGAGTCTTTCAACCCTGGAGAAGAGGATGATGATGTCCCAGAAGAGTAAGTGATTTATACCTTTATATTCTTTCTTCACTTGGTGCTTAGACAGTTTGTCATTCTTTCAGTCTGATGATATAATGTTGTCTGTGCAGGTATGACAGTAACGCTTCAGAGAGCGACAGTGAGGCAGATGATGGAGACAGTGAGGAAGAAAGCAGGAAGAAGAAACCTGAAAAGAAGCCCAAGAAAGTGGTGAAGGAGAAGAAAGAGAGGAAGCCACGGAAAGAGGTCAAATGCATATGAATATCTCATCGATGAAAGGCATCAGAGAGATGCACACTGATCCACTTGACTGAATGCTAGTGTGCTTTAGTCTGATAAAACAACGATTTAACCCTTTCATACATTATTAAAGTATTTTTACCTTTTAAAGGAATAGTTCACATGAAAAAAACAACAACTACAAAAAACATTTATGTATTTTTGTACTATGGAAGTCAATGGGGACCCAAAACAGCCTGGTACAATTTTTTTTTCTGCAGAACAAAGAAATTCATACAGTTTTGGAACTACTTGAGGGTGAGTAAATTATGACAGAATTTTCTTTTTTGGGTGAACTATTCCTTTAAACAAGTGAAGAAATCATGCCAACAACTTTGTCAATATATTTTATAAGTGGGCACTGTATTGGACATTGTATATTAATAGGTTCATTCCTTTTTTACTAGCATTTTTTCAAACGGAGTTGAAACGGAAATGGAAATGAAACGGAAACACACATGAACCGCATTAGCACGCTGTATTAACCCTTTCTTCATCTCTATGTGGCCAACAGAAGAAGGTGAAGGACGCTGGGGCTCCAAAGAGGCCAATGAGCGCTTACATGCTCTGGCTGAATGGCAACCGAGAGCGAATCAAGAGCGAGTATCCTGGGATATCAGTCACTGAAATCTCCAAGAAGGCTGGAGAAATGTGGAAACAGCTGAGCAAAGACCGCAAAGAGGTGAATCTAAATCACAACAATAACCAGAAAGTTTTCACATCACCTGTTAACTCTTTGCTGCCAGTGTTTTTTATAATAGTTATAATGTTTTTATGATAATGATGATATTTATGATAAACTCTTGATGCTGTACTGTTTGAGTAGACTGATCTGTTTGATTTAGCATTTCGTTCATCTCTGTCTCTTGTGTGTTTTGCAGGAGTGGGACAGAAAGGCTGAAGAGGCCAAGAAACAATACGAGAAAGCCATGAAAGAGTACAGAGAGAGTGGAGGAGGAGCGGCCCCTGTTACTAAGTGAGCAAACATGTCACCCACAAAGCATTTTTTTTTTTTGTATAAAATGTATAATTTTTATATAAACTTCAATATATCAGACTACATTAAAGAAATGAATCACCAGATTGTTTATACATGTTCAAAAAATTTTTTGTTTGAGTTGTTTATTCTGCTTACCAAGGCTGTGTTTATTTGATCATAAATACAGTAAAAATATTAAACAATTATTACAATTTAAAATGTTTTCTATATGAAAATATTTTCAACTGTAATTTATTCCTATGATCAAGGCAGAATTTTCAGCATCATTACTCCAATTTTTAGTGTCACATGATTCTTCAGTAATCCTTGTAATATTTTGATTTGCTGCTCAAAATTTGATTATTATGAAACCTTGGTGCATTTTATTTTTAAGGATTTACAGATAATTTGAGGGTTTAAAAAGAACAGCATTAAAAAAATAATAATAAATAAAAATAGAAATCTTTTGTAACACAGCTGTCACAGCTTCAGTGGGCAACCAGTTTTAGGCTGCAGGGTGATATGGCTAAGCATGGCTGAGCCTGGTCAGTACCTGGATAGGAGACCTCCTGGGAAAACTAGGTTGCTGTTGGTAGAGGTATTAGAGGGGCCAGCAGGGGGTGCTCACCCTGTGGTCTGTGTGGTCCTAATCCCCCAGTATAGTGACAAGGACACACTATATTTTCAAAAGTACTGTCTTTCCGATGAGATGTTAAGGTCCTGACTCTCTGTGGTGTCCTGGCCAAATTCCCACTGGCCCTGGTCTATCATGTCCTCCTAATAATCCACATTCATTGATTGGCTGTATCTCTCTCTCCTGTCCACCTTGTAGCTGGTGGCGGGAGCGCACTGGCGCCGTTGTCCTGTGGCTGCCATCGCACCATGCAGGTGGATGCTGCACACTGGTCTCCCCCACATAATTGTAAAGCACTTTGGGTGTATGGCAATACACGATAAAGTGCTATATAATTGCTTCATTCACGATTGTGACTTTTGATCTATTTAATGCATCCTTTTTTTGAATGATAGTGTGCATTACAGTGTTACATGAATTCTTGCTTTTTGTTGACACAGTAATTGCTTGTGCTTTTAGAGAAAAGAAGAAAGGAGGGAAGGTGGAACCTAAGAAGAAGAGTGGAGGAGAAAGGGAGAAAAAGAAGGAAGGAGGAAATGAGAGCTGTAAGAGTAAAGAGTTCATCTCCAGCGAGGAGAGCTCGTCTGAATCTGATCACGGCAGAGGCAGTAAACGCAAGGTTTGTGTGACTTACACCATTCTTCTCAACTGTACTGGAGTTATTTAGATGTGCTTAATTTAACCTGCTTTATCCGTCACAGGCTTCTGATGATGATGATGATGATGATGAGGAGGAAGCTGCATCCACACCCGCCAGCTCAGAGGAAGAGTCTGTATCTGACTAAAGATTACTGACAGCACAGAGACATTTCCACATCTCAGGTTTCACAGAGAATAACTGATGCCTACTAGGACCAAGACTTTCTACTAGCACATTTTTCAATCTATTTTTTTTTTTTATTCAGACTGAGAACCTAGATAGATGGGTAACCTTTTTCTCTTCTTTGAAAGCATCATTTTTTTTCTCCCCCCTATCACCCCCACCCCGACATAATTCAGGGAAGTGTGGATAGATCTACCTGCAGGGGGTTTATTTTCTTTTTTCCCCCCCTTTTTTTTTAATGGTGATACGGCACTTCAGAAAGCGTTTTGGTTGTTTCTATGACATGTTGTGTACTTTAAGCTATCAAAATGTTCATCACTGTTTTGCAATAAAAGTTCAGTAAGTGATTCAGTGTCTCTGTGTTTGTGTGTGATTGCCTGACTGAAGACACAGGTGTGGCCATTAGTAAATTTGTGTCTGGCTATTTTTAGCTGTACAAAACAGCTGATTTTGTTGTAATATTTCAAACAATTTTGTCTTGCCATATTTTAATTTATTAATTGAACCGCAATTTGTAGTGCAAACCGTTTGACCTTTTATTGCACGTTTCTTTACAGTATTAAGGTTGATATTCGCTGGACATTTGATTTTGATTACCACTGTTCTATAGAGTCAAGAGTGTTACAAAGGCAGTTTTTAAATAATATTTTCATGTTGATATAAAGTTGTTGCATGTTGTTAAAACTAATCGTAGTAGAGGAATCTAAGCAAATTGTACAGTACACAATTATGTTCATAAACTACAAGAATTCCTCGAATACAATCCAAATAACTACAGTATCTCAAGCTAATTCCTTGAATTCCTCAAATACAAGCCAATACTTCCCTGAAGTATGGTGACAGCGTACCGTCAAGAAGCTACTATCTCTGCCCCAATCACACATTGCATAAATGCAATCTTTAGCATCTATACACTTTGACCGTCCACACTCTTACCTCAGCCCAAGGCCTCTATAGTCTTTCAAAACTATCACTGTCTTTTGAACATTTGAGCAAATTATTTAGTACTCATATTCTTCAGCTGCGCAGCATTTACCAGACACCACACCTAAGTTGCTCTTTGCAGGAATTAAAATGTATTCACTACTAGAAGCCCACTGGTCGCAAACAACTAAGAGACTCCCTGAACAGAAAGATGCATGTATATTTCTTTGCAGGAATGAAAGTTTATTCATGGCTGGGAGCCCACTGGTCACAACAACCAAGAGAGACTCCCTCAACAGATAGATACATGTACATTCATACCTTGTAGTTGAGTAAACATTAATATCAAGTCTTCTTTACTGTAATTGGTTATACTGATCTGCTCTTTGGTTTGTCATATGACCGTTGTACTGTTTTAAGCACTTTGTGGATAAGTACAGGTAATTTAATCATAGAGACATGGCCTTTTATCTGAGCACCCTAAGTCTACACTTTTGTAAACCTGTGTTGAATATGTGACTCTGTAGCCATTGCATAAAAAATTCCATCACAATATACAGTACACAAATATTTAAAATCTAACAAATACTATTTTTCCATACTTTACATGTTGTAGTGCATTCCTAGATACAAGACTGAAATTACTACAGATGAGATGATGCCAATATTTCTGTTACTGTACTTAAAGTACACATATTTTCAGTAATAAAAGTTTGTAAAAAGAGTTTTTTCATGTTCCATAAGTTGTAGTACACTACTACAGACAACATTTTATCAATATCTCTTACTGTGCAGTACACAATGATTCTTAAAATATACTGAAAATCACACAGTGCATAATTATTCTTAGAAATAATTGCTGGAATTTTTTTTTTCTTTTCGTCCTTTCATATGTTCAGAAGGTTGTAGCACATTTCTAGTTGCCAGACTGACTTACTACAGTTAAAATTTTGGCAATATCTTCCTTACTGTAAATACAGTACATAATTATTCTTAGAAAACAATTACTATAATTCACCAAAAGGGTTTTTTCATGTTCCAAAAGCTATAGTACACTCATAGTAGTCAGACCGACTTACTACAGGTTAAAGATTGCCAATACCACCCCACGGTATACAGTACACAAATATTGGTATTAAAATATATATATATATATATATATATATATATATATATATTTGGCTTACAGTAATTCACCAAAATAATTGTTTCATGTTCCAAAGGTTGTAGAAAAATTTGTTATGACCAGACTGACTTACTACAGGTGAATTTTTGCCAAAAACGTCCTTACTCTACATACAGTAAAAAATTATTCTTAGAAAAACAATTACTATAATTCAACAAAAGGTTTTTTTGTTTTTTTTTTATGTTCCAAAGGCTGTAGTAAAATCATAGTGGCCAGACTGACATACTTACAGTTGAATTTTTTTTTTTTTCAATATCTTCCTTGCAGTATATAATCAATCTTAGAAAAAATTACTCTAATTAACCAAGGAGGTTTTCAAGTTCCAAAGGCTGTAGTCCATTCCTGGCCAGACTCTTGCGGTCAAATCATACTATTATCTGACCTGTTGGATTATGTGTTCTCCTCTCATATGTTTGTATTATTTCTGATTATTAAGTTTTTCTACGATGTTGACAAAAGGGTCTATTTTCTTTTCTGTGCATGTATAATGTGTGACACGATATATGCTGCGCGCGGAGTGATTTCCTTACTCTTTCTGTAAGTTTTCATGACGACAGACACACTTTACATGCTACACTTGGGAGATATTATCTGGAGACATAGTTTTTAGCTTTTACTGTTATGCTGATGATATATGCTATATATTTCTTTTCAGTCAGGTGAAACACACCAAATTAAAAACTGATGGGATGCATAGCTGATATAAAAAAATGGCAAGTAACTTCTAACTGTTAAATTCTGACAAAACAGAGATGTTAATTATCGGACCTAAAAACCCCACATGTTTGATAGCACTCTTTCACATGAAAGACTTGTTTCTAGCCACTGTAAAACTGCGATTTTCCATCTCAGGAACATTGTTCGTTGTTCTGCACGCTTGATAAATAAACTACAGCTGGTTCAAAATGCAGCAGCTAGAGTGCTTACTAGAACCAGGAAGTATGAGCATATTAGCCTGGTTCTGTCAACACTGCACTGGCTCCCTATCAAACATTGTATAGATTTTAAAATCTTGTTAATTACTTATAAAGCCCTAAATGGCTTAGTACTTGAGTGAACTCTTATTACATTATAGTCCTTCACGTCTGCTGCGTTCTCAAAACTTTGGCTATTTGATAATACCAACAATATCAAAATCTACTGCGGGTGGCAGATCTTTTTCCTATTTAGCACCCAAACTCTGGAACAGTTTACCTAATACTATTCGGGAGGCAGGCACACTCTTTCAGTTTAAATCTACATTAAAAACACATCTGTATACTCCGGCTTACACTTAACACACTAATACACATGTATTAAAAAGTATTTTACTTCTTCATGTGATGCTACAGTACGTCAGAGCATATATTAAAATTGTAATACTAGACTTACTACAGGTAAAAGTGTACCAATCTCACATAAAAAAGCTTTCTCTCACATAGAAAGAAGCTTTTGCACTCATGTGGGCTTATGTTCTCTTCTTTTGCTGAAAAGCGCAAAAACAGCGTTTATGCTTTCAGAAGCCTTAAAATAATCATTCTGTGTACTGGAGCTCAAAAATGACTCTGTAAGCCCAAAAGTTGAAATATAGTGAAAGGGCTAATTCTACATTGCAAATGACACTCATGTGGGCTGATGTTCTCTTCTTTTGCTGAAAAGCGCAAAAACAGAAGATTTTGCACTCATGTGGGCCAATGTTCTGTACTCTTGCTAAAAAGCGCAAAAACAGCGTTCGTGTTCTTAGAAGCCTTAAACTCAGCACTCTGTGCACAGGAGCTCAAAAATTACTCTGTAAGCCCAAAACTTTAAATCTAGTGTAAAGGCTCATTCTGCATTGCAAATAACATTGCATTTCATAATTTAGGAACATCTTTCATGTTGGCAAGCTTTGCTTTTGAAATTGAATAAAAAAAGCTTTCTCTCACTATTCAAGCGTATGTCACGCTCAGGGGGGTTCAGGTGTATTGCACCAAAGATGGGATTTAAGTTTTAAGTTTCCGGTAAGAGAAAAAGGAGAGGGGATCCCGATTTAACAGGTTTAATCAAAAGGATGATTGTATATCTTACAACTGTGTGTGTGTGTGTGGTCTATAATAAACAGAAGAAATACAAAGAAACCAGTTGTAAATATATCAGTAAACACAATATTCAGTTACTAAATTAACAAATATTAACATTAATGATTTAACTGTGGGCTGAAAAAACAGATTACACTATCAGTGTATATTCTCAATCATTACACGTGAGGAGCATGTAATTAATCAAATTAGATATTCCGACAATATTGAACAAATCGGGTGATACAGTACATAACTAGTACATGAACTTAACCCTTTGTATTTTAATAGAAATATACTTATTTCCGATCTCAAAGTCTAATAGAAACTAATAGTTTCACTTTCTTTTTCACTTTCACTTGTGACGCAGTTTAAATTGCGTTACATTCACAAGCAAATATAGGCAATTCTGAGTGATAATAATAATTACAAAAGACAGAATATATATAAGAAACTCACCCTTAATCATTTACGCACTGGAAAAACAAATACAAATCAGATTAAACAGTCCAGCCAGCCTGATGCTGCTGGACTAACCTGCTGCTGTCGAGTCTAAAATGTCTGCTCCTAATTGAGCTGTATTATATACCATGCGCCACACGGGGGCGTGATTAGGGCTTTTTCACACAGCCGCCTCCAAATGTGCGTAAGGACATTTGAAATGGTGAGAAACCTAACTAATCAGTGGGCTGAATAGGGTCATCGTCTGAGAATTTAGGGATTGGGACTAGACAGGATACAGGTCTCACATATGTAGGATTGTGTACCTGAACTTCGACTGTTCTTGTGCGCCCATCTAGACCAGGAAAAGTATTAGTCACCTTTCCTACTGGCCAACATGCTCGTGGGAGTTGTGGGTCCACTATCAGTACCACCCAGTCTAGATCAATTTCTTTTCCGTCCATAAGCCACTTCCGTCTTTCTTGCAGATTCGGGAGATAGTAACGGATGAATCTAGACCAGAAATGGTCAGCAAGTATTGGGCTATGTTTCCATTGTCTGGTTCCCTAGAGATTACTGGAATCATAAAGTACTTCTGGGAGTGAAGAATCATGGCGGCCCATTAGGAAGATACTAGGAGTAAATGGGTCCGGATCAGACACGTCTTAGGACAAGTATCCCAAAGATTTGGCGTTTAAGATGCCCTATACTTCGATAAGTACTGTGCGCAGCACAGTTTCAGTCACTGTTTGATCTTTCAGAACTACCCTTAGGGCTTGCTTTACTGATTTAACCTCCCGTTCCCAAGCTCCACCAAAACGAGGGGCACCAGGTGGAATGAATCTGAGTTTTTCTGCAAGTTGGTCCTTTAGTTCAGGTATCATAGCATCATATGCTGTTTTCATCTCTTTTTCTCCTCCAACAAAGTTTGTACCATTATCACAAAGGAGCTTGAATGGTTTCCCTCTTCGTGATATGAATCTGCGGAGAGACATTAAGAATGCATCTGTGTCTAGACTCTCTAAAAGATCAAGATGGAGACAAGGAGTTGTCAGACATTTAAAAACTATTCCCCATCTTTTCTCTGTACGTCGGCCGATCTTCACTATAAACGGACCGAAACAATCCATTCCAGTGGAATAGAAGGGCGAGTTGGTGGGAGGTCAGCCATTTTTGGTATACCAGGCTTAGCTCGCCATTTCTGGCAGTCCACACACTGATATTGGTGCTTCTTGATCGCTTCCCTTCCTTGCAGAATCCAGTATCGTCTTCTCAGCTCAGCAAAGACTCTTTCCGGCCCAAGATGTAAAAAGGAGTTATCACAGTCCTTGATCAGAAGTTTGGTTAGGTTGTGTTGCGGATCGAGCACAATGGGACATGTACCTCTCTGAATAATCTATTGACTAAATGATGGATGGGGCCGCCTCATGAAGGGTTGTTACTGTAGCATTTAGTAAATCAGTCCAGGTACTAAATTGCTTGACATCAGGGAGGGGGATGTCTGGGCTAATACATGCAAGCACATTGCTGTAGTTGAGTCTGACCAAAGAATGACCTGATTAATATTTACAGTTAGTTCCAATTGAAGGATAATAGCCACCTGTGCTCCAGTAAGGGCTGCGCTCAGTTCCAGGCGAGGGATCGTCAACTGCTTCCGTGGTGCTACTCGGGAACGGGCTAAAAACAAATTAGACATGGACATGTCCTTTACTGTTTTCTGTACGCATGTAGGCCACTGAGCCATAGGCCCTCTCAGAGGCATCACAAAATATATGTAAATCCCGGTGGAGGATTTCCACATGCCCATCAACTGGAGTGTAACACCTTGGGATTGTGATTCGATTCAAGTTTTGGAGCTCTTGTTGCGAATCTTGCCATCTGGTCAACAGGCTGTCAGATGTAAATGGGTCATCCCATCCCAGATTGGTTTTCCACAAATTCTGAACCAGCACTTTAGCTTGAGTAGTGAAAGGGATTAGATAACCCAGCGGATCATATTGAGATGCCAAAACCTTGTAGACATTATGCAGAGTGGGTTCAAGGCATTCAGATTTGCTGGGTTTGTAGCTGAATGAGTCTGTAAAGCAATTCCACAGCAGCCCAAGGGTACCTTCCTGTAGGTCGGTACTCTTCTGTGATAGCCAGAGTTCACTATTCTGTGATCTTGGTTCGGAGGGGAGATGTTGGATAACTTCAGGTCTTTTGCTGGCCCATTGACGGAGCTCGAACCAATGGTCGTCTACCAATGTTCTAGCTTCAACGACAGTTTGAAGGCTATGGAGACAATTGTCTACATAAAATGAACTTTTGACTGTTCTCACTAGAGCTGGGTCTACTTGTGGATGGTTCTGAGCAATGAGGGGCATATATGGTGCAGCATGGGCTGCATGTTGTGCCGAATGGCAACACCTGCCATTTGTAGATTTTAGGCTCGTCAGTCCTCTGCATGTCTCTCCACAGAAAACGCACAATCGACTTATCACTTGGCAATAGTCGAATTTGGTGGAACATTCCCTTCACGTCTCCACTGATGGCTACAGGATGCTCACTGAACCTCAGCATGACACCAAGTAACAACGGACCAAGGATGGGCCCAGGCAGGAAGATGTCATTTAAAGCGTGACCTTGGATTGAATAAGAACAGTTAAAAACAATTCTGTCCTTGTTGTTATGTAACACCATGTGGTGAGGGATGTACCATGCTTCGGGGGAATGATCAGCGTCTTGTGATGATATTTCTGCCACATAGCAAGCTTCTTGCCGTTTCCTCATTTCAGAGCAGTAAGACTCGGCTCGCTTAAGGTCTTTGGTAAGTTTACGCTCTGTGCTTTGAAGGTTTGCCATCACTGCTGTAAGATATAAAGGGGTTATTAATAAATACATTTATTAATCCACTTTGGGGAATTACCTTATGTTTATTTTCTTTATTTGATTAGCTCTTTGGTTAACCTATGTAAGTAAATCTCAGGATATAGTTATCCTGAATTTTGAAATATGAAATACACTATTGACCAATACGTCCAGCGTTTAGCACAATAAGCATATCTTAAAACAGTTTGCCTTACTCGTGATCAGCGAATCAAAACAAAAAGTTTGTGTTTTAGTTCTAAGAGTGGGGTAGCTCGGATCTAAGCAATGTTTGAGCTTTTCAAAACACAATAAACAAGCAGATGTTTCTTAATAATGAGCATACACTTTTATTATCAACTAATCTACTGTACAAACACTAAACCTAGGATTACATAAACAAACAAACACATTCACACACACATTCTCACTACTGTCTAAGGATGTAAAGTTATGAGCTTTGCTGAAATTCAACACTTGCTGCTAGTTCAAGAACCATAACCCGTGAGAAACCAACCAGGAGAAGTTTGGCTTATAGCCCTAAGTTTAACTCCATCATTCAGCGAGCAACGGAACTGTTGTGTTTACCGCTCTGAGATGGTCAGATGACGCGTCGTCTTCTGTGGTCTCTGGTTGGAGGGCTGGCTTTCTGGTGTCCTTGCACGCAGTTCTTAGAAGTTAGTTGCGAGTTGACGTTGAAGACTTCAGCAGTCCGGAGAAGCTGTTTTAATGAGTTCTTGAAAGGAGGAGGGCACAGATGGATTGTGTGGTGTTGCAGGCGAGCAGAATAAGTTGCACTTCTCTTTCCTAAATTTCTCTGAGTTGCTTCGCTGGTTGCCGCTGTCGCTTCTCCTTGATGCGTTGGCTGGTGGTCTTTGTGGAGAAAGATCACCGAGATGTTTTTTTTTCACATCTTTTCAAAGTGGTCCAAGCACACGTCCAAGCACCCTTGTTTACGCTTGTGCAGCACGTTTTAAACTTTGGGATTTCATTCCTTCCCCAAAGCGTGAGGGCCAATCCGGGAACGTTGGGGGCGGTCCCTTCCCTGCCATTGGTCCCGTCGCAGTGCATATTCTGGTTCATTAACATGTATTAAAACACAGTCTGGCATAGGGTGTTACCAAGTTTGATATCTAACTTTAATAAAGTTTAATACCTTCTTTCTGGTTACAGATACTGACTTCTCCTGTTTAGAAAACGATTCAACACCTCAACAGCTATCCTAGCATATCAAACACCTGTATAACGTCCTCTCTGAGTTTCACTCATTCGTTCGTTCATTTCACACACACACACACACACACACACACACACACGCATTTCAAGTTTAAGAAATGATAATGGCAATACGAGAAACAACATGGAGTAGTAAACATAAAACAGGATACATATTAACTCTTTTGTGAGGCATGCAAATGCAGATTTCTTATACAAGGGTGCAGGTTTGTCTTTCCTTTGTTCTGGAGCTGGAAAAGAGGCGCGCAGAGCACATGCAGGATGGTGAGACCGGGGACATACCCCGCACACCCACACCCACATGCGAAGAGCAGTTCTCAGTGAGTAAATCAAGCCATTGTTTACGCAGATTGTCCTTTGTTAGAAATTTGCATCGTCCGATGGTCAAAGTTCACATCCAATGTTCGTATTCGAGCCAGATCGTCTGATTCTCGTGCTAATTGCGTTAGTGTCACGAGGAGTCATTGAAGTCCATCATTCACGAGTTGATGTTTGGTCAGTGAGTCCGAGAATACAGATAACTCTTTGACAAGCTGTAAACCTGTCTGGGGTCTTTTTCCCCCTTTCCATGAGAGGATATGAGTCGAGACAGCGTGGCGCCCAAAAATGTTCTTCTATGTTGAGCAGTGAGGGAATTAATTAATGATGCTGCATATTCTATGTGGTTTGTTCCCTACACTGCTTCTTTTGGGGCTTTAAGACGTTCAGCATTGGGCCGCCTAAGCAAGGGAGTAGCATAACGCATTACTCCTGTGACTTCTACCCTTATGGTATGTGTCCGCAGAAGAGTGAGGGCATACTGGTCTTGTTTGGATCGAGTGGCTGTCTTCTCAGCTTGTGATAGAACAATGCTACGCTCTGATCCATCGTCCAGCACTGCACTATGACTTTCTCTTGGTTGTGCAGTACAGGGTGGCATGGCTGTAAGCTAAGTCAGCAGCACAGACCGGGCTATTTAAAAATCAGCAACCCCATAGGCCATTGTATTAGATAAGCAGTAAAGAAACCACAAAAAGCCTGGTAAAGATCAGCCTCCCTAAACGTCCTTGTAGTAGATAAGTTGTGAAGATAACCTAAAAGGAATTAAGACATTAGACACTCTTAAGACCAGTGTATTAGATATGTAGTGAAGAAAACCCAAAAGATTTTTAAAAATTAGCCACCTTAAAGGTCAGTGTATTAGATAAGTACTGAAGATAACCTAAAAGGAATTAAGACATCAGACACCCTTAAGACCAGTGTATTAGATATGTAGTGAAGAAAACCCAAAAGGTATTTAAAAATTAGCCACCCAAAAGGCAAGTGTATTAGATATGTAGTGAAGATAACCTAAAAGGAATTAAGACATCAGACACTCTTAAGACCAGTGTATTAGATAAGTAGTGAAGAAAAACCCAAAAGGTATTTAAAAATTAGCAACCCTAAAGGCCAGTGTATGAGATAAGTAGTGAAGATA
>JAUMHP010000151.1:12642-24821 GCA_032361065.1 Enteromius trimaculatus | reverse complement strand
AGAGTTTTATTCTCCAGACTGCAGGAGCTGACTGATAAATTGGCTGTAATGCTGGAAGAACACTCCTGCCTGTTTGAATTTTATAGTTCTTTGTGTGAGAATACAGATCCAGCAAAAAATTACAGTGTTTCATCTGACACTCCACATAACCATGGTCGGAGATGTTACAAGCATTATTTTCTCTGGGGAAAGATGTGTAGCTGCACGCAGATATTAACAGTGCAGTGAAACTCTCTCCTGTAGCTTCATCACATTCTGATGCTGCAACACTCAGATTCACCAGAAACCGAACAGCAGACTTCTGCTTCTCACCATTAAATGAACACACATTAAATCTGTGGAGACAAATAAATACTATTTTAGCTTAATATACAATGATACCTTTATTTAAATTAAGTAATACTTGTCATGGCTCGATGAAGCTGGGGGCCATTATAAAAAGCCACTCGTAAAAGTCACTGCTATGTCATCATGAAAGCTTAGCATCTGCATAATTTGCATTCAAACATGCAATTTTGAAGCATTCAAGTGCAAGAAAATGCAAAACTCAAATCACAACTCGCACGGTGTGTTCTGTCAAGTGTGCAGTGTGAGCACTGAATTAAGTTCTTTCATGTCTTCTTGGACGTAAACTGAAAAAATACATACAAAATTGTCATACTGTAGTTCTAAAAGTGAATGTAAACAGACGTGAATAACAAAAAATTAAAAGACGGATGTGAATCATTTTCTTCTGTTGAACATTACACAAAATCTCGACTGAGTAAGTCACCATTCACTTTCACTGTATTTTAATGAAGAGCACTATAATTTCTATACACACAGACACACACTTGCATTTGTGGTTTATGGTGACTCTCCATAGGTGTAATGTTTTTTATACTGTACACACTGTATTTTTTACACCTAATTCTACTCCTTAAAGAAAACTTGTCAAATTTTTAACTTTTGAAAGCCTAAGCCTTTTGCTTTCATGGGGACACGGGTGTCCTCTTAAACCATGTTTTATATTGTAACTGTTACATGTCATTATGCACATTTATGTCCTTAAACCATGAATACTGTACCAGTACACACACACACACACACATATAATTCCAGAAAGGTTAGGACATTTTGCCAAGAATCTGTGATTCTTTCATCTTAACTTTTATTTAATGAACAAAAATACAACATAAATGTATTTTGTAAACATGAACATATATGTTTAAATAAATAAATGAAATAAGAGTGAAAATGTTTCAGAATATCCACATTAAACTCTTTTGAAACAGTTCACAGGAAAGCAAGAAAATTGGTAATAGATCAATGCATCATGTTTGGGTATAAAAGGTGTATCTTCGTCTTTGCAAGCAAAGCTAGATGGCTAATCACTTTAGTGGCATTGCATATAGGTGTCACTGTGTGGGGTGGCAGGAAGCACAAAGATGAATGATTGCAAATATAATGTCTTTTAATAAATCCACACAAAGGCAAATAGATAGGCAGGGAGATACGCACCACACAAACAACCATGTAGCATTGATGAGACTGGACAAACTAACATTGAACAGAATCCAACTAATAAAGGGGAGACAATACCCAAGTTTCCATCCAGTTTTTACGCTGTTTTGTTATCGACAAAGAGAATTTGCGGGGAAAAAAATGTGCGAAATTTGTGGTCTCCAGCCTGTTTCCATCCAACTGGCCTTTTACCAATAAAATGGTGTGCGGGATGATGTCATCCTTAAAAAAACCAGCTGTCGCATAAGTTTTGGTGTATCGCAAAGAAAATCTGCCCTTAAGCGGTTTCCATAAATAATTTCACCTATTGCGCAAATCATATTATTTATATGATATATGATAACATATAATTATTAAATTATAGAGGCCTACATAAAAATAACAAGTTTAATTTTTACGAGTTTCCATGTTTTTGTACTTTGTTATAGAATTTTTTAGATACTCCAGCATCAAGCCATTCATTGCCATTCATAAGTAGGTGCAGTTGTTGTTGTTTTCCTGCTTAAATTTCATTAGACTGTTTTGGAAATAGAAATGTTAATTTAGGTTATTTTATTATTGATTAATAAAATTTTAATTGATAGGTGGCTGTGACCAATTAAAAATACCTTAATTTGTTTTATATGTGCAAAAGGAGTGTGAGGATTCACATCATGCGCAGAGCTTGTGCAAGCAGAGAAAAACATAAGTTATAAAAGAAAAAAAGGCTTATATGCCAAATATATATTTTTTGTAAATAAAAAATAAATTTACAAAATGAAAAAAAAAAAACCTGCAACAATTAGCAGCCTATATGCAGAATTTCTGTTAATTCTTGTGATGCACTCTTGAAAGCAGCACCCAATTATTTACAGAAGCGCGACCGTTTTTATTTTACAAAAAACTGAAAAACAGTGCTAGATGGAGTCTTCAAGCAGTGGGAATGATTTTGTTGTTCTCTCGCTTCTTAAAAAGAAGAAAAAAAAAAAGAGGAAATATAGGGTGGATCCAATCCTGTGATATAGAAAGGAAGGAGAGTTCCTCAATCGTTATGAAAGAGCAGCGGGAATATCACAGGTGATTCAAAGTTTAACTTCAGGATGTCAGTGGTTCAGTTTGATGCTTTGCTAACAATACTAGGGCCATACATTAAAAAGAAGACCACCAATTTCTGTGGACTCAGTGTGGGGCTTTGTGCTACGAGACATATGTGCATATGACCTTAAGAAACCATCATGCTGCTGTGTTAAATATAGACACATGGGCTCAGAAGTTCTTCAGAAAAACACTGTCATTTATCAGTCTGCTAATGCATCTGTAACGATCAGCTGTATGTGCCAGCTCTGGATGGCACTCCAGCTCTCCATGAACTGTGTGTGTGTTTGTGTCTTTTTTCATTCATGGACTCATATCTATGAACTCTTGTCTCTGCCCCCTTGTCTGTTTTCCTAGTTATTCATTGCAAGTCTCCACCCACTGACCCACTTTTATGTGTATAAATTCCCCGGATGTTTAAACGTTTGACGGTTCATTCTGTCATGTAAAGCAGGCGCGGAGATGTGCGGGTTCATATGCAGACTGTTTATTGAAACTAGAGAAGAGACATGCAGGGTCGATTACCGGCAAATGTGAACATAGAAAGCAAAGACAGCAGAATAATCCAAATAGTGTGGCATGTCTGTGTAGTGATCAGTGTTGGGGAAAGTTACTTTTAAAATCAATGCATTACAATATTGCGTTACTCCCTTAAAAAAAGTAACTAATTACTTTTTACATTGATTAATAAAATAAAATGAGATACATTTGTGTAATTTAATTATGAATGATGAATACTAAATCTGTTTTTTAAGAGTGAGATGAATTAATGCTCATTCACATTTAGTCTAGAACTAAACTGTATTCTCACGCCGCCACACACAATGCCTCTGTATTTCTGATTTCTCCCAACATGTCAGGAGACTAGTCAGTCAGTCAATAAATAAGAAAAGAAAGTAACTGGCATTACTTTTTTGAAAAAGTAACTCAGTTATATTACTCTAAAATTATAAAGTAATGCGTAATATTAATAGTTACTTTACTAGTTACTTGAAAAAAGTAATATTTTTACGTAACTCGCATTACTTGTAATGCATTACCCCCAACATTGGTAGTTTCTGGGCCAGAGTTCCTCACAGATAATCAAACAGACAGTGAAAATGTGTACTGTACTCAGATGACCCATATTTCAATGTGTTTCCAGGAAACAACTGAGAAAATGGATATCTCAGTTCTGTAGACATGGAGTAAATGTGCTAGACTGGCCAGCAGATTTGTCTTCTATTGAAAATGTATGGCTAAACATGAAAAGGAGAATCAGACAAAACAAAATCTGAAGTCTTGTATCTAGTGAGACAGGACCGAAATTTTGCTTGCATAACTTTAACAATTAGTATTCTCAATTCCTAAACAATTAATCACTGTAATTAAAAGGGCCATTGATGTGTTAAATATGCCTCTGTCCTAACTTTTTTGAGTGTGCAGCCATCAAAATCGAAATTTGTTCATATCTGTAAAACACATTTATGTTGGTCAGTGAAAACTTTGAAAATCTTTTCTTTGTACTTTTGTCAATTAAATAAAAGTTAAAGAGAATGAACAAATCACACATTCTTGATTTGACTGCATTTTACAAAACGTGTGTGTGTTTACTGTTATAAATGGTTTTTGAGGACACAACTGTGTATGACATGGGTACTATGAGATTTTGTGTAATGTTCAACAGAAGAAAGAAAATCACATTTAAAATGACATGGTAGAAAGTGGAAGATGGCAAAAGTTTTAGATTAACTGTTCTTGTAATTGTCTATCAATTTAGTTAAACAAAAATATAACTATGTTTTTCTTCATGTTAATCTGTCAAAATCTGTGAATGTGAATTTATCATCTTTTCAGGGTCACAAATGACATCTGTAAATGTGTTTTTTTTTATTTATTATTATTTACCATGGTCCCTAACCTTTAGTTTATGGGATACTCACCTCAGCTGTGAGATGTAGGGCAGACACTGGAGGAATCCCTTCACTTCACTCTCTTCATCTGTACAGTCTATCAGCTCGACTGGTTTCTTCTCTGTTTGGAGTTTCAGCACTTCTAGGAGGATGGAGCTCTTTCTCTCTGAGAGTTTTATTCTCCAGACTGCAGGAGCTGACTGATAAACTGGGTGAAATGCTGGAAGAACACTCCTGCCTGTTTGGGTCTCATAGTCCTTCACAATTAAGTACAGATCCAGCAGAAAATCCCAATTCCCATAGTACATGTATGAGAATAATGTCTCCATAGATGGTTCTATAATTTCTTTTGGTAAAGTAGGCACTTGAAATAACAGAATCAATGCCAGTAACCTTTTTCTCATTTCTGTATCATTAAAAGACCCATTCTGTTGATGGGAAAATCTGTAGAAAGAGAACAATGTGACAATTTTTCCTGCAGGTGTTAAACATTTTTTTTAGCTTGAATGGGCAACATAAAAAGAAAATCACAGCACAATCAACTATGCAGTAGAGACTTAGCATTTAAATGGTCCAATAGACCTTTAAAACACAGATGCAACTTAACTGTGCATACACACAAAGCATAGTGAAGCCCAACCCATTTGAATACAATACAAAAGTATCAATGAAAAAGTCCCAATCTTTACCCCAAACAACATTCTGATTTTGTTATATACTATATAATGTATTTAAAAGACTGCAAATACATGTTTGTATTATTGTAGTTGTATTTATAGTTTATGTCTTTTAAGCAATACTAATAAAAATTATATAATTGCATCTTAAGTGTGTGGCCATACATTTTTAAATGAGTATACTTTAAAGGATACTTGTGTATCCTACCTCTCTCATTCGGCATAAATCCAAATATTCCATAATATTTTCATATTTGTGATGTAATGTATCTGAATGCTAAATTCAATTAATTATTGTACAGGCATGAAAATGGGCATCTTAAAAGTAGGGTTGTGAATCTTGTTTATTTTCAGTTCAAACATGTATTTTAGTCTGTGACTCTCACCACTGTAATAAACACGGAGCTGTTAGTCCTGTCCGAAATGAAGATCACGGATAAGAATCGAAGCTCACAAGTACAGGAGTTTAGAAAACTAGGGGTACAGTGCAATTTCAAAATCAATAAATACCACCCAAGTCTGACTTTTCCAAGACACCCCCCCCCAAAAAAAAATAATTTCTCATCAGATCTTATAATTTACATAATAAATAATAGTTTAGCATTCAAATACCTTACATCGCAAAAATGAAAATATTATGAAATATTTTAATTTATGACGAATAAGAGGTAACATTAGGATAAACAAGCATAAAGCTCCATTTCATAAACATTTGAGTGAGCAAGTCTTTAATGTATTCTCCTTTGTCAGTCTATCTGAAGGCATGTACACCCCGGGATGATTATGATGCAAGAATATCATCAGCGTTTTTCGCTGTTCATACCCAAGCAATTTTCACTGACAAGGAGTTGGTGGCGCTGCTCAACTTTTCATGCTTCTGACACTTGCTTGTAACACAGAAAAAGAAGGGAGTCAGAAGACGTGCTTTTCACGTGCTTTATCTGATGAACAATATTAGTCAACGTACTGCTGGCTGACTCTGAGACTTATTATGCTCCTTTAATTTTACAAAATGTAATACAAGTCTCTGGCTTCTCCAGAGGGTGTTTATGAAATTTCTGCCCAATATACCTTTCAAATCATGCTTTCATATTTTGAGAGTCATTTGAATGGAAGCTAATAAGCTTTAGCTTCAAGCCCACATTAGTTTTTTTTTTTGCTTGATTTTAACATTTATTGCGTAGAAACAATGCGTTTTAATCTACATTTGTTCAAACTTCTGATTTACTGTCTTCCAAGTGGACATATCCAAAGGCAAAGAACTGCTCCTGCAGCACAAGTTAGAGCAAGGCCCATCTGCTAGCGGTGCAACCCCACCGCCCAGCTCCAGCGCAAGGTGGCCTCACCAAACGCAAAGCCCCACGCCCCCAGGAAAGCAGATGCAACCACCATCACTACAGCGGACCGCTCCCGCCGAAACATTGCACCCAGCTAGAGCCCTGCAAGGGCCTCAAATTTTGGCCCGAGACGCTCAGGCCCGAGCCCAGCCCGTGTCCGACAGCTTATCAGAATTGCCAGCCCGAGCCTGACCCGAGCCCGTCTTTTCCCCTTCTACCAAAACGTCTTATACTGCGGTTTCAGCTATTAAAATAGTTCAGTTTTGAGTGTAATGGCAGATTCTATTTTGTTCCGTTTTTTTATTAAGCTAATTTAGACATTTTTTGTTTGTTAATTATAAGTTTGTGTTTTTTAAAGTACTGAGCGGCAGACAGTGAGCTGATCATAAAGGATGACTGATCAATTAAGCCTTCTCAAATCATCACGACTTGCATTAAAAAATAATCGATAGGCATGCTAAAAACAGTTCAAACATATAACAATGTTTAAAGTTAAACACTAAAAGAATAAATGTTCGTCATGTGCAGAGAGTGACGCTATAAAGCGCGTTCTGCAGGACATAAAGGCCCGGGCCAGTCCTTGGACTTTATAGCCTTTGACTTAATTTTCTCTGGTAAAGGTAGGAGTAATACTTCATTCAGAACTGTAAAGGGTCTACTTTTATTTGTGTGCACTGACAGTAAACGTGATTTCATAAAACAAGCGCGTTATGCCTTCTCGTCTTGAACAGAGGAGTGTTTCACAAAAAAGAACAGAAACCGAGCGAAAAAGACATGATAAATATATCTACAGAAAGCATTAAATTACCACTTAACGAAATAAATATCGAAAAAATCGAAAACAAGAACTCATTCATTAAATTAAATAATTGGTAAAGATGACTTTTCTTTACATGCACGTCTATGCGGAGGATCAGGAAATTCATCTGTGCAACATGGACTCAGAAAACACTTGTTCATGAGTAAATAATGTCTTCCTATTGTTTTCCCTCAACATGATAATTACCTTTGCTGGGGCATTGCGGCAAGATTATTGCGTGCATCTGAACGCAGAACTATTCAGCTGCACTGTGGTTGTATTCACGGTGCCGCATGACAATCTTTTAATCATTAATTGGCGGATGTCTAAAATATAAAAATAAGGACAAGCTTCAAACGGGCCTAAAAGCAGAGCTCTACACCCAGCACCTCAAACTGTTTCAGCTGGAGTCTTTCAGACACGCTCATTACCACTCCAGTAATACCAACCTCTATTTTTCTATATCTAACATCCTCTTTCCTGACCTTTCCCTAATAACAATTACCTCCTATTTTTCCTTTCTCAACTCTGCGCAAAAAATAAAAAATAAATAAATAATAATAATAATTAACACCCTCGCCCAGACCCTGTTGGTGGTAGTTTCGGATTAGTAGAGTAGTCAAATGGTGGTTGCCTGGGATGATAATGGGGTGTGCTTGGTCATTTTCCATGCTGGCTTGTGAAAGGCGACCACCAACTCTGAGACAGTCTGCATTGTCTTTGAAAGGAGAGAGTTTTCTGAGAAGGCTCTGTTTTGAAATGTCTTTTTGGGCTTGAAGACGTCAGAGTAAACCTCATGTTGAAGACTACTCAGAACAACGCTCTTTGCCTTACTGTAATCTTCTGGACTAAGACTTTTGCAGATATGCCAGCCATGACACTTTTTTGGGGAAGTGCTGTTCCTGTAACACCTTGCAATATGAATGAGCCTTGCTATTGCTCTCAACAGTGACCCCCAAATAGAGAAAGACACAAATCGTTTCGTTTCGAGAAAAGAAGCCACGACATTGGTTGAAAGTGATTTCACTGTTGGACGGATCTCAGAATCTGATTCAGGATTGACTAGTTCAAAGGTATGTTTAGTCACTTCAGAGGTTGATCTCAATAGGTAATCTGGTCCTTTGAGCCACGTGCTTGATGAGAGCGCACTGGCTGGGATTGATCTTAAAGCTATGTCGGACGGGTTAAGCTCTATTGGAACGTAGTTCCACTGCTCTGGGTTAGACGATTTTCGAATCCTCTGTACACGATTACATACATAGACGTAGAATCGTCTGGATTCATTCTGTATGTATCCAAGTACCACTCTGCTGTCTGTGAAAAATCTTGTAGACTGGAAAGGAATATCGATTTCCTCTGTGGTAATGTCAGCAATCTCGACAGCAAGAACAGCTGCACATAACTCGAGCCTGGGGATTGTCCTTTTTTGCTGCGGTGTGAGTATTGCTTTGCCATACATGAATCCCAGTTCATTTTTGCCTTCTGAGTCTGTGAGCTTGACATAGGCTACTGCAGCGATAGCTTTTGTAGACGCGTCACAGAATATACAGAGCTCCCTTTTTTCTGCACCACTGAAGGATATAGAGGTGTACATTCTCTGACTTCTTTGAGAAGTTTCAGGGATTCTTTCCATGCACTCCACTCTTGGAGCAACCTTTCTGGGAGCGAATCATCCCATTGACATATGTCTGTGGAAAGTTCTCTAAGGAGAGCTCTGCCTTTGATGCTGACCGGAGCTGCAAACCCGAGAGGGTCAAACAGACTGTTGACAACTGAAAGTACCCCTCTGCGGGTATAGGGCTTCTCAGCAGTGAACACTTGATACGTGAAATTGTCTGTTGAAATATCCCAGCTTATTCCGAGGTTTTTTTGTATAGGTGGAATGTCGGCTCCTAGGTCGAGGTCTTTTTAACCCTTGGCTAGATTGTTCTTGTGGATGTGTCATTACATTCACATCATTGGATGCAATCTTGTATAGCCTCAGATTAGATGAAGCCAAAGTGTCTTGAGCGTTTTGCATAACAGCAATGGCATCAGTACTTGAATGGAAGGAGGCGAGACAATCATCTACGTAAAAATGTCGTTCCACCAGATGTTGTGTGGTGATGTCTTACTTGTCTCGGTCCTCTGATGCCCTTCTGAGTCCATAAGTTGCAACCGCGGGCAACGGGCTGTTGCCAAAGACATGTACGGTCATTCTGTATTCCACGATCAGTTGATCCATGTCATTGTCTTGGTGCCAGAGGAATCTCAGAAAGTTCCGGTGGTCTGCCCTGACCACGAAGCAATGGAACATTTGTTTGATATCGGCTGTGACTGCCACCTTTTCTTCACGGTGTCGCATCAACACACCCAACAAGCTATTGTTGAGGTTGGGCCCAGTAAGAAGAACATTATTGAGGGAAACTCCACTGTGCTAAGCACTTGAGTCGAAGACAATGCGTATTTGTTCCGGTTTTTGCGGGTGGTACACTCCAAAGAAGGGGAGGTACCAGCACTCTTCTTTAGTGAGTGGTGGCGCTATCTCAGTGTGGCCATTGTCAAACAAAGTTTGCATAAAGTCTACAAACTGACCCTTTACCTGAGGGCGTTTGTTCGGCAGGCATGGCCTGGGTGAACGAAAAGGTAGTGGCGCGACCCAACTGTTAGCACTGTCCTGGTAGACTTCCTTATCCATTATCTGTAAAAAGGCTCTTTCCTCCTGGGAATAAACGATGCTCTCGTCCAAACTTGTTTGTTTGAAAACTGTCTCTCCAATCGTAGAGTGCTTTGTTCCCATCTGGGAGTTGACCTTGTGGTAGCCTTGCAAGTTGAAACTTTCCTTTACCTGAATGGCATTTTTGCATGGCAGAAAGTGACTTGGACGACCATTGTCTAGGATGTTCGTTATGAAAATGTTAGCACACGGTGGTTTGTGAGCTCCACCCAGGCAAACGTTCCCAATGATCACCCATCTAAGAGCTAGCTTCTGTGCAAATGGCGCGTTTGGAGGTCCATTGCGCTGGTCGAGAACTTTGTGTGCTTGAATAACGTCCCTTCCAATGAGCAGCAGGATCTGAGCGCTCTGGTCGAGAGCCGGGATTTCGGTAGCAATTTCTTGAAGGTGGGTGTGGTTTCGAGCAGCCTCAGCTGTGTGAAAACCACTGATTTTGCAAGTGACCTGTTGCTTTGGTCATCTAAGATAGCATAGGCCTTAATTTTCTTTTCAGATGAGTTCTATGAGTAAATGAACACAAGGCAGATCTTGGCACATGAGTGACTTTCAAATTCACTTCCACAGTGACGCATTACACTTCCCGCCGTCAACTGTTACGATCTCTGCAATATTAGCGGTCACAGTAGTCGTTGGTGCTAGTCCCCGATGAAGAGCTGTAATGTGTAATTTTGAATCACATTCCGTACAATATATTTCTGACTTACATGTCTTTGCCTGGTGGTTTGTAGAAGCACAGCATTTGAAGCATATCATGTTTTTCTTTAGACAGGCCTTTCGCTCCACCAGTGGCATTTCTCTGAATGCTCTGCATTTTTTAGAGCATGAGGTCTTTTGTGGATGGGACATTCCTTATTTGGGTCCTCAATGTTTGTAGGAGTTGATTTTGGCTCTGTACTGACAACTTCGGTTCTGATGACTGAGATAGGTTTTAGCGTGTTTTTCGTAAGGTTTATTCATCTTTGAAAGGGCAGGAGGCGGTGGCACAGACTGCCTAAAGCTGGGGTCATTGCACATTTTTGCTTCTTTACTGATGAAGGCCACAAATGCAGAGAATGGTGGAAATGACACACAATGGTCCTCTTTGTATTTAGAACTATAGTTCATCCATTTTTCTTGCATAGCATAGGGGAGTTTTTCCGCCACTAGATTAATGCCTCTCACTGTATCGAGGTAGAGTAGACCTGGAATGTAACCTTCACTCTTTGCAGCATCTATCTCTAGGAGCAGGTCCTGTAGTTCCCTCAACAGTCATAGATCTTTGAATGAGATTTTTGGGAAGCGGTCCAATCTGTCGAGCAGTGCGTTCTCTATATTAAGATTTCCATGCCCAGTAATCTCCTGCCTTGTCGCTGAACCTTTGGAGGCCACCGGTAAGTAAGTCGCGTCTTGCAAGAAACCTGGCTATGTCAGAAATGTTTGAGTGTTGCATGCTCACCTTTTGTTCAAATCTCGGTGAAGTACCTGGTGACGTTTTCTGCATTAATTTCGGAGACCGGGAAACTGTTCTTGTTGGAGGGCTTGTAATGTGGCCTCTAGACGTGTTTCTTCTACTTTAAGCTCTGCTTTCTTAACTTGCATTTCGATTTCTTTTTTAACATATTCAGCTTTTTTTCGTGCTGCTTCAGCTTTGGCTCGAGCGTTTAGGGCGGCCATACTGGCAGATGACCTACTTGTACCCTTTGACACATGATTTCTCTGAACGGACAGATGATGCTTTATCTTCTCTTGCTTCAGACATGGTTGATGTAGCTGAGTTGACGTAACATCCAAAGGTCATCTTGTAAAAGGACGCTTTTTCACTATTCTGCCCTCACTGCTACGCTGGATACAGTTATGCAGATAGATAAACTCCTTGACAACTGACAGGTATATCGACTCTTTATTGACACTGCCTTCAATTGTCAACAGAGTGAAACTACAAACAAAGACAATAAACGATACTCAGTCTATATATTTCACACAATAATACATATCAGTTGACTAAACTAGCTAACATTGAAAAGAAAGTAAATCTGAATACAATACGCCTTTTACCATAACAGTGCATAAAAATAGCAAGTATAGTTGCATCAGCTCTTGTTCAACTTAAATACTTACAAGTGATGCCAAGTCAAGTCAAGTCAAGTCACTTTTATTTATATAGCGCTTTTAACAATACAGATTGTAGCAAAGCACTGAACA
>JAUMHP010000150.1:0-16118 GCA_032361065.1 Enteromius trimaculatus | reverse complement strand
GCACACCTGTGAGGTGGGATGGATTATCTCAGCAAAGCAGAAGTGCTCACTATCACACATTTAGACTGATTTGTGAAAAATGTTTGAGAGAAATGGTAATATTGTGTATCATGCATCTCATGAAAAATCGGAGCAGAAACAAAGGTGTTGCATGTGTGTATATGAGTGTATATGTATATTTTACAGCAGTTCAAAAATAATTAATTAAGATAAATTTTGGACACCATACTGCCTGTTACTGCGAGTACTTGGATTGCACACAGATGACATGTCACGTGCACGCTAGGGTTTGAAATGAACTTGCTGTCTCCAGTTTCTCAGTGTAGATTTGTTTTCCTCTCTTAGAAGGGATTTACCACGGAAGCCAGCATGAGTGGTGTGCTTGCTTATTAATGGCATAGATTTGCCACCATATTCCTGCCCTCCTAATTGTCACCAAAGAAAATATTGATGAACTTCTGGTGTTCCCTGCCTCTGTCTTTGAAACCGTATATGCTCTCTTTGTGTCCTCTCTTAATGTTCTCTATAAGTCCCTGTCATTGTCTGCAGTTCCTTCTTCTCTGTTCTGGTTGACCTCTGCTCTGCTGTGGTGGTCTGTTCCTCCGTCTCCTCCACTATGGGGGTCTTCAGCTCCACCTGCTCGGCCGTGGCGCCCTTCCGCTCCACCCTGGAGGGTTCCTGCTCAGTCGGCTTCAGCTCTACGCTCCAAGCATTTAATAATCACTCCGCTCTGAGTTCAGCATCTCCCGCTCCCACTCCACTCTTACAGATGCCTGTTCTTTTGAAACCGGATGAGGTAGCTTGTAAAATTACATTTATTTTGAGAGAACGCTCTTTCAATAATGCATTTAAACAAATACAACACTTATTTACATGGTGTGAATTTTACCTGTTTAAATCATATGCTTACACCTAAAATATTTAGTAACCTATCTAGAACAAACAAATTCCTTCACTCTCACGGCATCATAGCTTTTACATTCTTTCTGATTTCAGTGATACTTCTTTATTAACTGTGTTTAACCTGTGAAATTTTGCTAAATATGCAGTTATATTACTGTCGTTTGAAAACCACAATGCTCCGAGATTTTAAAAAATCTGGTCCAGTCAAAATTACACAATTCCACTCCAATCACCTAGTGTTAGCTACTTTACCAAGCCATTCCGTGTTTATTTTCTGTTTAGTCTTCAAAATTTTTTGCTACAGTATGTTACTGCGTTTGTACCTTGTCTGGACCATTGGTCATGTTTCAGGATAACTCCTCTTTTTAAGCCCCCTGGATTTCTGTTTGCTTTCAACTGACTCATGCCTGGTTTGTATTATTCTTGTGACTCGTCTGTGCCATACGTGTCTGTCGATATTTTGACGCTGCCTGTATTTTTGACAGTGTCAAATAATTAAAGTTTGTCTTTGGATCTGCATGCCTCTCATCTCATCAACTCCGTTACACAAAGTGAGGGACCCTGCTTTTACTTCTGCACGGGGCCTATACAGTTTGTGCTATGCCACTGGTCATCGACCTCATAGGAAATCAATGGAAGTCTACGCAATGTTCTTACTAAGATAGTGAATAAAGTCTGCATTTCAAAACCAATGCACTTGCAATTTAGTTTTTTTACAATTATATTTTAATTGTTATAATGTAACATCCAAGTAGAAAAAAGCAACAGTTGATTCAAATATTATGAATATAGTTAAATAATAAGAAGCCCCCCACTGCCATGCAAAAAAAAAGATAATAATAGCAATAATAATGCCTAAAGGGGGCTTATTATTTTAAGGATAGGTATTGTATGTAGTGAAGTTTTTATCTTACCATTAAACCAAAAGTAATGTTAATGTATTCCCACAGCATATAATAGTTTGAGTTTTCACAAAATCAGTTGCAGTTTTGAATATGGTACATGGAGGAGAACTTTGCAGACTTAAAGTGTTTCGTTCCATAGCAGAAGCAAAAGTATCCAAAGCGTACTACATAGAACTAATGCAACAGCAGAAGATGTTGGCATGACTGGAAGACTTTGTGATGACTGTGTTTGTCTGGTGGTCAAAGTTGAGCCTTGCTGTTCCACTGAAAGTATAAGTATAAGGAAAACAATCGTAAAGCAGCCATTGAAGGAACAATCCTATCAAACCAATATCAAAAACAGTTGAAGAAAATGAGGATCTTACCAACAGTGATTCTGGAAGGAATTGTGGGTAAGAACACTTTTGATTCAGCGATTGTTCTCATAAGAGAGTCTACAATACTTGTAGCACTTGGAAGCACAGTCTGGCTTTTAAAAATAATTTCTATATCCACTCCTACTGGCCCAGGCCTGGAGAGAGAGATTTTTCATATTCAAATGTCTAAATTGCTACAGTGAAAATGCATGCTTAATTTAGCACAGTGATCCCATTGACCTAATTTTGATCTAATACTTCAGTTATCAGTTAATCAATAATATTCAGGAAATAATAGATAAGGTATGGATGGTTGAACTTATTTGCAATTTTTTTATTTACTATACTATACTGTTGTAGCAGTTGCCTGCTTTTTGATCAGGTCATTAGTAAAATTAAGCAAATAATAGATATTGCTGTGCTCTCCCACGCACAGAACGGAAACTTGTACTGCGGCCACTTTGAGGCACTGATTCAAGAGCTGCTCTAACTGGATCCAAAGAGCTACTTCCAGCCCTATTTCTGCTCGTTTACACCTGTCACCTCATTCCAAATTAGGCAAACGGTCAAAATAATCATGAAATCAGGCTCAAGAACAGGGAAAAAAGGTCATGCAGAGCAGGGTTATCAATGATTGCAGACATGTGTTCATCATCTAAGAAAATGCTGTTTTTGGAAATGACATGTCCTGAAGGTTGAATGTACCTTTGTCCCATTTCATTTCTAGTCCTGCATGATATAAGCTTGACAGACCGCAGCACTTCATCATGACTATCCAGAGAAGTACACAACGATCTGCAAAAAATTCTTTCTAAGACAAGATTTTTTGTCTTATTTCCAGCCAAGATATCTAAGAATTCTCAAATTGATTTTCTAGACAAGAAACAATTATGGTCTTGTTTTCAGAAAAACAAGCTAAAATTAAGTGAGTTTTTAACTTGAAACAAGCAAAACAATCTGGGGTAAGAAAAATTATCTTATTTTCTTTTTGAAATAAGAATATTTGAGAATTTTTAGATATTTTACAAAAAAACTTGTCTTAGAAAGCATTTTTTTCAGTAGACATACTGTCTAGGTAGTTCCTGAATCCATGTATGCCTAAGAACAGTTTCCATCATTTTTTGAAACACAGCCGGAGCTGAGGCAAGCCCGTATGGAACCCAATATATGAAGAGGCCACTGTGTGGAAAGTAAGCTAATGGTAAGCAGCCAACAAATCAATTCTAGTTAACACAGAGCCTCCTCTAAGAGTACTCAGAAATGGGGCAGAGTATGACTTTCAACAATTAGTGCCTTTTTGGGTTCATGCTGTTTAACACAAAGATGAGTTTTACCTACTTTCCTTGCAGTCTCAATAGTAGACAAACTCAAATATGCACTTTTGCTATAGTGAGTCCAGTCATGCAGAAACAGCTTGTCGGAAAGCAAACGGCAACTAGCCTTCAGTACCCAAGCTGTGTAGCAATACATCATGCTTGCATCAGGCCATTAGCTTCTTTATGTCTGTTTGATTAGGGTTGGAGCTAAACTCAGGGACTCAGGGACAACAGTCCTCCAAGATCAATGTTCTTGCATTAGAAAATCACAGGTAAGTGAGTTTCATAAGGGTTTGAGCAAAACTCTGCAGTGCATTGAACCTCCAGGGTAAGATTTGACAAACCCTGTTCTAGGGAATACTAAGTAGCAACTTCACATGGAAACAATATTCTGCCATTGTCTAAAAAACATCACAATGTAGTGAATTGTCATACTTTTGACTATGGTTTTATTAAATGACTAAATAAATATATATACTAATAGATGAATATTAAACAATCATGTACAGCATCTCTGTAATGACCCTTTCTGTGTGTCTGTATCCTCTATTGTTGTACTAGCTGGTGGCTAAAGGGAAGATTTGTCTAATGGGTAGTAACACCCATCTACTCTTTATTTACCTGCACAAGAAAGAAAGAACAAAGTACAGAAAAAGGAAAGGAATGAAAAAATAAATAGTACAAATAAATAAGGAATGAGGGAAAAAAAATAATGAATGAAGGCAATAAAATGCCATAAAAGGTTCCTACCAGAATCTCTCCACGTAGCATCTGAGGAAGTGGGTCCCATATATTTCCTGAAAGACTCGATTCAGCTACAGAAACATATAGATATACATACACAGTTAAGATATAATTCACTATCAATGTAGTCTGGATATTAATATATAAAACATGACAATGTATTTTAGAGTACCTCAGTAGTAATATTTAAGGAAAGAGTCTGATACTCTATAGAAGCAGGGTTATTGTAAGCGTCAATGTATTCGATCTGTAAAAGGATCTGCAGAATAATGAATCCCTCGCTTGCCACTGCTGAACCTGTAGATGCTCTAGTTGATAGATGCATTTTTGGCAGGGAAGATGTTGTTGAGGTAGTGAAAACGTTAGAGTTCATAAGGATTACAGATGTGGTGATCTGATTAGCAACTGCACTGGATAAAGATAATGTAGTGCCAGATGAATGATTAGGAGAAGCTGTGGTTGATGATGTATAAAGACTATTGCTTGAAATACCAGTAGAAATACTTTTGCCTAATAAATTGGTGTGAACTGCATAGCTTGACTGGCCAGCAGCATTGGTAGGTTTGACTGATGTACTTGTAGAAACTGTAGTATCAGAAAGTTGATTAAGTACAGTTGGACTTGAGAGACCAATAGAGAAAGTAGTCTTCATAAGAGCATGAGAAGCAACTGTACTTGACTGATAAGCAGGCACTGTTGAGGCTGACATGTCTGACAGAGCCGCTGAGCTTGACAGATCAGTAGACACCACAGTTTTGGAAGTTCCAGTGTGAACAGTTGTGCTTCGTTGATTGGTTGGGACTGCAACAGTTCCAGAGTCACCAGGAACAGATGTCTGTAATGAATTCAAATCATCTTTCTTCATGACAGGACCATTGGGAGGAGTTGTGCTTGACATATCAGAAACAATGTTAGTGGTAAAAGTGCTAATATGTCCAGTTGTAATTGGTGGATTGGTCCAAACTGTGTTGTTCCAAAACTGATTAGGAGCAGTTTTGCTTGATGGATCAGTGTGCTTTGTGGTGCTTGAACGACTATTTGAAGCAGGAGTGCTTGATTGATAAGTAGGTGCAGTGGGTTTGGAAAGGCTTGACTGATTAGTGGGAACTGCAGTAGTTGTGAAACTATCAGGACCCTTAGAAGCAGCTGTGATTGCTGCATCTGTAGAAAGTACACCAGTAAAAATATGTTTTTGTGATAAATGAGTGTAAACTGCAGTGTTTGACTGGACAGATAGAGCAGCTGTGATTAAGGCTCTGGTTGAATTTGTAGTGTCTGTAAGATGGTTAGTAAAGGCTACATCATTATCAGCAGAACTAGTAGTTTTAGCTGTGCTTAACTGATCAGTATGTGTTGGAACAGTTCTTTTTGACAGATTGTTAGCAACACCCATGCTTGTGGAACCAGTAGAAACTGCTGTAGTTAACTGACTGGAAATAACTGGTGTGTTTGAGAATCCTAGAGGAACAGTTGTGCTTGACTTATCACTAGGAACTGCAGCAGTTGTGGAACCATCAGAAATAAATGTATATGATGAATCAGAAGGAATTTTAGTGGTTGCAGTGGTTGAAGTTGCAGTAGGGATAGACTTGGTCGTGCTTGGTCGATCCACAGGAATAGTATTGTTCAAAAATGGATTAGGAGCAGTTGTGCTTGATAAATCGTTGTGAATTGTATCTCTTGGCTGGTCAGCTGCAGCAGTTGTGATTTTTGTATTAGTTAAAACCGTAGTATCTGAAAGATTATTAAATCCAGTTATATTTAACAGATCAGTAGGGATATAGGCGTTTGTACTACCGTGAGGACCAATTGTGCTAAATTGATCAGTAGGCGCTGCAGAGGCTGAAGTGCCTGACAGTATATTTGTGCTTGACTGATCAGTAGGAGCTTGAAAAGTTGTTGATCCACCAACAGATTTTTTTGATTTCAAAACATCTTCAGTTGTCAGATCAGAAGGGAATGCAGTTGTAAAAGTTCCACCACTATCAGCAGGATCAGTAGTTATTGTTGTGCTTAACTGATCAGTATGTGTTGGAACAGTTCTTTTTGACAGATTGTTAGCAACACCCATGCTTGTGGAACCAGTAGAAACTGCTGTGGTTAACTGACTGGAAATAACTGGTGTGTTTGAGAATCCTAGAGGAACAGTTGTGCTTGACTCATCAATAGGAACTGCAGCAATTGTGGAACCATCAGAAATAAGTTTATTTGATGAATCAGAAGGAACTTTAGTGATTGTAGTGGTTAAAGTTGTAGTAGGGATATTTGTGCTTGGTCGCTCCACAGGGACAGTATTGTTCAAAAATGGATTAGGAGCAGTTGTGCTTGATGAATCCTTGTGGACTGTGGTGCTTGAGGGACCATCAGGAGCAATTGTGATTGATACATCTGTAGAAAGTACATTGCTTGAAATATCAGTAGAAAAAGTTGTGCTTGATAAATCGATGTGGTCTGTAACTCTTGGCCGGTCACCTGCAGCAGTTGTGATTTTTGTATTAGTTAAAATTGTAGTATCTGAAAGATTTATAGATTCAGTTGTGTTTACCACATCAGTAGGGATATAAGCGTTTTTACTACCATGTGGAACAATTGTGCTTAATTGATCAGTAGGCGCAGTTGAGGAACCATCAGAAATAAATTTGTTTGATGAATCAGAAGGAATTTTAGTGATTGCAGTGGTTGAAGTTGCAGTAGGGATAGTTGTGGTTGGTCGCTCCATAGGGACAGTATTGTTCAAAAATGGATTAGGAGCAGTTGTGCTTGATGAATCCTTGTGGACTGTGGTGCTTAAAGGACCATCAGGAGCAGTTGTGATTGATACATCTGTAGAAAGTACATTGCTTGAAATATCAGTAGAAAAAGTTGTGCTTGATAAATCAATGTGAATTACTTTGGTTGACTGACTAGTTGGAGCAGTTGTGATTGAAATTCTGTTTTGAATTGAAGTATCTGAAAAATAATTAGGTTTAGCTGTGCTTGACAGATCAGCAGAGGTAGTGGTGGTTGCAGTACAAGGAGGGAACTTTGTGTTTGATTGATTAGTAGGCTCTGCGGAGGATGAAGAGCCAGAAACAACATTTCTGTCTGACAGACCTTTAGGAAATGTTGTAGTTGATGCACCATTAGCTATAGTTGTCATTAAATGATGAGTTTGACCCGAGATGTTTGGATCATCTTTAGAAACAGTTTTGTTGGACAGGTCTTTAACAACACCCATGCTTATGGGACCAGTAGGAACAGCTGTGGTTAACAGACTGGAAATAACTTTGTTGTTTGAAAGGCCTAGAAAAACACTTGTGCTTGACTGATCAGAAGAAATTTCAGCAGTTGTGAAACCATCAGGAACAGATGTCTTTGATGAATCAGGAGGATCTTTAGTGGTGATGGGACTATTAGGAACAATTGTGTCTGACAGATCACTAGAAACAGCAGTGATCGAAATTACAGTTTGAACTGCAATGTTTGAACTATTTCCCAGTGAAACAGCAGTGTTTGATGGATCAGTAGGATCTGCAGTGCTTGAAGGTCCATTAAGAGCAGCTTGTGTAAGATGAGTTGGTACGGCGATGCTGATGGACAAATGAGGATCAGTTGTGCTTGATTCATGAGTATGAAGTGCACTGAACATGGTACCATCTGAAAAAGATGTGCTAGACAGACCAGTATGGCCTGCGATGCTTGAAGGACCATTATTGGCAGTTGTGCTTGATAGATCAGTAGCACCAGCAGTGGGTGTGAAGCCTAGAGGAACAGTTGTGGTCGATAAATCAGAATGAATTGTAATGCTTGGAAAAACAGTAGGGATAGCCAAAGAAACAGAATCAGCATCTGTTGTTGTCATCGGTGAAGTGATTTCAGCACAACCTATTGCAAAAATATAATAAATACGTAAATATGTTTACTGGGTTATATCTATCTATCGATCATATCTATCTATCTATCTATCTATCTATCTATCTATATATATATATATATATATGTGTGTGTGTGTGTGTGTGTTTAATTAAATAAAGCAAGTAAGTTATCACAGACCTTTAGTTTGGGAAAGAGAAAGAATTTCTTTGCTTTTATTAAGGTCCTCCAAATGTTCAGATGGTACAATTGCCAAAGCTTTCTCTAGGCCTTTCAATCTGAAAAAAAAGTTTAAACAATTTCTACATCATGTAAAGTGAAAACATGATACTTAAAGAAATCAAATAACTCACATTGCATCATAGAAGTCACAGCTGATGTTTGTGGGAATAATGACCAAATCTGATGGACGGAAACTGGTCAGCAGAATGACAAGATTGATTTGGAACCAGAACTCATAGTCATGTTTTTGAAAAAAGGGGAATTTGGGAGCAAGAGCCTTTAAAGTTAGGTTCAGCATTGTGTCTCGGACAGCTGTGTTTTCGATCATTGTGATATTCCTCTGAAATATACAAATGTATAATCAACATTTATCATTTGATATAAAAAAATAATAGTATTACTGAAGGCAAATAAAGGATTTCCTTACAAGTAATGCGATTAGTGAGTTTAATCACTAAATTACATTTATTGATGTAGCTAATAAAAGTCTTTAACAAATCAAGCTGCTCACATTTGTTGTTATGTAATTAATAGCCATAAAGAACTGTTCAAGCTGCCCAACATCAGGAGACATCAGAATAGAGGTCAACACCATTCTCATTAGTGTTTCATTCTGAAGTACACCAGTAGATGAATCAAAAATTAAATCTGCTTTCTGTGTTGCTGAGAGGGAATTTAAAACAGCCATCTAAAAAAGGACAAAAAAACAGTAAAAACTCTTGTTTATTTATAAAAAATTATAAAGACCAAGATAAACTTATTTACCATATTAATCTTCATCTCCTTTAAATTGGTATATGTGAGATGTTTACAAAATGGGCCAAAGTTAAAATGCATCCATGAAGAATCAGTTGTGGAATCCCATTGGCAGGCTATGAAATTAAAAATAAGATGGAAAAGTCAACTACTGTTGGACACAAAAATCAATGTGATGAACATTCATGAGCTTTATTTAGTCAATCTAAATAATTTTTTTTCAGCTTGACAGTTTCACATATGGTACAAAAATGTACCTTGATTATACAATGCATGAAAAACCCATCTCACAACTTATGCTGGTTGCATTTTATTTTACATTATGCATACTTACATGTACTAACAGTTGTCCTAGTCATGTAGGGCAGCTACATGGGATAGGGTTAGGTTTAGGGATAGGTTGAAGATAACAAGTTTTTGCCTAGTTATTGTAATTACTCCAGTAAGAACATATGAGTAACAAAACTGTAAAATTAAGTGATTCCCTTAAATCTTATTGTCCATTCAGAAAATTATTTGGTAACACTACACACTATAAGTCATTAGTTAAGCATTAAAGTAAATATTTAATTAATGATTTATAAGTCATTGTTTTTACATGAAATAAACAGTAGTAAGCAGTTTATTAACACAGCTATTAATGCTTTACTCTTGGTTTATAAGCATCCATATAATATACTTAATAATTGTATTTTCATACTTTATTAAGGATCAGTTAATAATTTCTAAATTATGTATTAAATTATTTACAAGCCCGTTATTTAGTAGTTCTCAGTGGTTAATGAGATCGCTTATAAGGGGTTAGTAAATAAAAAATAAACTATTTGAATGCATATTTATAAATCTTATTATTCAAACATATAGTAACAGTCTTTACTAACACATATTTTTACTGTAACTCATGAATAATTCAGGTAGTTATAAAACATTTACTAGATGTCAGTTAACTGTTTTTGAGCTCATCTAAAGTAAAGACGATTTATGCTTTGTAAAGCATTTACAAATGAGATTTATAGACTCAATTAAGTGAATATAAAACAATGTTCTCTAATGTTTAGAAGTTAGTACTGGGTTAGTTTTGAATATTTTTATATTATTATTGTTTTATATTTAAAAAAAAAAAAGTTATATATGTACTGTCGTGGACATTAATATGTCAATACAGCCCCATGCGCCATCATCCATTGTCGCGGACATCGAACTGCCATTACGGCCCTATGCGTTATCCACTGTCTCGGACATCGATCCACCACTACGGCCCCGTGTGCTGTCATCCACTGTCACGGACGCTGATCTGCATTCACGGTCCCGTGAGCCATTACAGACTGTGACCAAGCCTGAATCCCGATCCCTGTTCCAGTTCCGGATTTTCAGTCAGGAGTGCTGATCCCTGTTCAAGTTCTGGATTTACGGCCAGGAGTGCTGACCACTGTTCCAGTCCCTGATTCACGGCCAGCAGAACCTGTAAGTGACTGTGATTCCTTATGGCCCGATCCACCAGAGCCTATAAATGACTGTGATCCCTTATGGCCCGAAACACCAGAGACCTGTGAACTTTTGCCCTGCACTTAGCCTTCCATAGAGACCTGTGAACTTTTGCCCTGCACTGAGCCAGCCACGGAAGCCTTAGAGCTCTCACTTGGATCTGACCTGGCTGCCGGGTTCACTCACCCCAAACCAGTTTCAGATACGTGCTCGGCCGATGAGGCCAATACTAACCTGTTTGAGCTCCTCTATGCAGTTCAGTTTCCTATTTCACCCTGGAGGGTATCTTCGCTGTCTGGTCAGCCCAGGAAGGCATCTTCACTGTCTGAACCGCCCAGGTGGGCGTCTCCTCCGCCTGACCTGCCCTGGTGGACGCACCTGGTGGACCCACCTGGGCGTTCATCAGCCATCTCCACCGCCCCCTTAAAGTCTTTTGTTGTTGCCCTCGCATCTGGAAGCCACCCTAGGGGAAAGGCTCTGTAATGCCGTAGGCGTACCCTGTGTGTACGTTTTCCCTGTCCATGCATTCTGTGTTTGTTTATATAGCCTACCTGTAACTCCGCCCCTGCCTTTAGTATTTCATCCTCCGCCAGTTATGTAGTCCAGGTGTCTTGTGTCTTGTCCTTGATTAGCCTTGATATTTAAATCACTCTTTGTCGTATGTTCAGTGTCTGTCGTTAATGTTGCATGCATGCTCAAGTGTTTGTCTGTGTTGGTCACGCACCTTCGTCAGCCCTCCTTGCATCTTAGTTTACTTAATAAAATGTTCTCTTATTTGAACCTCTGTCTCCGAGCCTCTCTGTATCTGTATCTGCTGAGACCGCAACCTCACCGGCGCGCAGGCGTGACAGTATATTTTATTATATTTTGTTATAATATTTTATTATCCAGTGTTGGTACTGAAAAAATTGTATTCAGTAATGTTTGCACTTTTTTTAGGATATATTTTTATATCAGACCTAGTTTCATTTTATTGCACAGTTATGTTTTCTGGAGGTGTGCAGGAATTATAATTTTTTGCATGACATTGCAGATATACATTTTTAGGGATGTAATGGTATGGTAAATACCGTCGTACCGCAATAGCAAATTTTTTCGATACTATTGTGGTCGCATCACTCGATAAAACGTTAAGTCTTCTGAGAAACGTTTGCCCAGGCAAATGGAGTGAATGGGAGGTAGCGGGAACTACAATTCCCATCATCCCATGCGTGGCCATTATTCTTTTGTCTGTTGTCGCTACAGATCAGTGTTGCCAACTTTGTCGTTATATTTAGCGACTTTTCAGACCCCCATGGCGTCATTTTTCCCTAATAGCGATTAGCGACAAATCTAGAGACTAGAAACAAACCTCAGTGAGTCTCTGGTAGTGAATAAAATTATGTGACCAAAGAGAAGCAAGATAATATGATGAACTGACATAATGAATATGCAAATTGACGAATGACGTCATCTAGCGACAGGTTAAATGGGATGTGTGGAAGGTTTAAGAATTTTTTTGTTATTAAAAAAATTTAAGTTCCTGTTTCAAAGTTTACAGATAGATTGCTAATTTGTATGCCCTTGATATGTTCAGTGTTCATGTAAACTGTTTAATAAACACTTCTGGTACTTTTTAGTTTAGTTTTTCCTGTAAATGATTCAATAAATACTGTACCGTGCTATTCATTCCGAGGTATTACTGTATCTTGAAGTTTTGATAGTTACATCCCTGTTAATATTGCATTTAATTATATCAAGAGTAAATTTGTGTTGGGTCTGATCACCTGCTTTCTGCTGTCTTTTGTGTTTGGTTATGGCTTTGACAGTTCTCCAAGTGCTCATTATTCTCGTAGTCCTGCTGTCTCCACCCTCCCTTGATTTCTGATTACTTTCTCTCCTGCCTTTTCACCTGTTTCTCGTTAATCTGGTTATTTTCTCCCTTTATTAGTTTCCTCGTTTTGTCAGTACTGTTAAAGTTGGTATCTCTGTTGTGTCTGTGAGTTTACCTGTATTTGAAGTTTGCTTTGTCTCGCCAGGCTCTGCTGCCAGGCTCTGCTGCTTGTGACTGTGTGTGGCCTCGCAGCCTTTTTCCGAGCGCTCTGGAGAGTGTCTTTTCTGTTTATCCTCCCGGAAACGGCTTTCCTGTTAAAGTTGGCCGCCGAATCCAACGCCTTGCACAAAATGGCTGCCACTCTCAAGTCCTCACACAAGATGGCCGTCTCAGAGACTGTTCCCGTGTCTGCTGCATTTCCTGTTATGCCAGTTGCCATTTTGACACACTGCTCCCCTACGTCGAACGTCGAGTCCTACGTCGAACCACTCTTTGCACCCCTCTGTGATTAAGATCTGTCATGGCCTGATGCCCCAGCTCAGTCGGGACCGCTCACCCTGAACCAGACGCAGCCTTAGAGGCCACCACTAACCTATCTGTGCTTCTGTTTGCAGTCCAGTCTCCTGCTCCCCCCTGGAGGGCGTCTCCGCCGTCTGATCCGCCCAGGTGGGTGTCTCCTCCATCTGATCTGCCCTGGAGGTCATCTCACCCGTCTGCTCTGCCCAGGTGGGCGTCTCCCCCGTCTGATCCACTCTGGAGGGCTTCTCCTCCATCTGATTCACCCAGGTGGGCGTCTCTGCCATCTGTTCCGCCCTGGAGAGCGTCTCCGTCGTCTGCGCCGCTGAAGTGGACTTTTCTACCGCATACCCCGCCATAGTGGGCATTCCCTTCGGCACCAAAGTCGGCGCCACTCCTTAAAGTGGGGGCTTTGTTATGATCCAGCTGGATTTGCCAGGGCGGACTACGGAAAGGCACTTCAGTGCTATATGTACTCTTTGTGTGTTTGTATCCGTTCTAAGTTATGGACCCATAACTTATTGTCTCCACCCACCTCGTTTGCTGCCTTGCACACTAACTCGCTCCTCCCCTTTACCTTGTTATCATGTATTTATAAGCCCTGTTTGTAGAATGTGTAAATCACTCGTCATCGTTTCTCTGTGTTTTCCCTGTGTTTACCTGTCTGGATTTTCGACCCCGCCTGCTCTTGGATTCCTGCTCTCACCTCGCCCTCACTGGACACTGTTTGCCTTTAGTTTGCCTGGCAGAGGATGAAACACTAATGACGAAGGCGGGGTTAAAAATGAGGGACAACATGGGGATACAAAAGGTAAACACAAGCACATGGACAGCAAACATACACAGAACACGCCTACGGCGTGACATAGTCCTCCCCCTAGGCGCGGCTTCTAGACGCGCAAGCAGCAACACCAGTCTTTAAGGGGAACGGTGGAGACAGCGGAGATGCCCACCTGGGCGGAGCAGCCGGAAGAAATGCCCCCCAGGGCTGGGCGGAAGGCGGAGACTTCCACCTGGGTGGAGCTGATAGGAGAACCGCCCTCCAAGGTGGATCAGACGGAGGAGCAGCCCACCTGGGCTTACTGGGGACCGGTAACGCTCTCCTGAGCCGACCTGACAGTTTATGTGACTGCGCCCTCCGGGGCCGAACAGACAATGAACGCGCCCTTCTTGGTTGAACCAACAGAAATTGCACCCTAGGTGACCAAACAGACAGTGATTGCGCCCTACGTGATAAGGACCTCTCAACCTGTCCAAACAGCGACTCAGAGGCCTTCATGGGCTGTGCAGCCACCAACGGGATCTCTGGAGATTTCACGACCGTGACCGACATCTCCAGAGATTGTGCAGCCATTGGCGGACCTGATGGAGTCTCTGAGCAACATACGTACTCTGGTGGCTCGGGCCACCATGGATCCGGATCACAGAACGAGTCTGGTGGATCCGGCCACCATATTTCCGGATCACAGACTGGGTCTGGTGGATCCGGCCACCATAGTTCCGGATCACAAACTGGGTCTGGTGGATCCGGCCACCATAGTTCCGGATCACAGACCGGGTCTGGCGGATCCGGCCACACGAAACCCAAATCACTGACCGACGTTTCAAAACACAGCTCGTCAGGCTGTGTGACTGGGTCTGGCTGGACTGAACACGGCCCCTCTCGCCGTGAGACGGAGTTAAAATCCGTCTTTTGCGGTTTTGTGACCGCAGGAAAAGCTCTCAGCTCTCCTGGCTGAAAAACCAAAACCGACTGGGCGTTAAACAGCACTCCTGGCTGTGAAACCGGCACCGACTGGGCTGTAAACAGTGCATTAGGTTGTGCAACCGGGACCAACTGTGATCTACATGGCTTGCTACTCCGCGAAACGGGGCTGGGACCCGCTAATTGCGGTTTAGAGACCACAAGTTCTTTTGACAGCTTTAGCAACCGCACTGGCTGGAGTGTACATGGCCCCACTCCCCGTGAAAAAGGGTAAAAAACAGTCCGCAGGGGTTTCAGACGGCACCATGGGGATTTCGCGCGGCGCTGGCATCCCTAATGATGAGTTAGTGTTAGCTGACTCGGCCACCATTTTGAACGCCAGTTCAAATATCTTCTGGATTCTCCTCGCTTTGTCTGGAGAAGAAATCAATGGAGGTGGAATCGGGATCGTGGGAGCTTTACTCGGCGATCCGGGCTGCAAAAATGAAACCGAAACAGAAGCGGCACCTCGCGGCTGGGCAGAGCCAGACAATCTCGGTGGCGGTCCTCGGCGGATAGCCAAACGGGAGCCGGGAATCTGAGGATATCCTTCCGATGTCCGTGGAGGGAACATTATCTTCAGTGGTGGTCGGGATTGCGGACGCGAGTAAACGCACGCTGAGATGTGCGCGTTCTCCGCATAGAACGCCATCTCGCTGGTGTTCGTTCTGTCACGAAAACTGGCTGTGGTATCTTGCGCTCTTGCTCCTGGAGTGGACAGGCAGGACTCGGAGGCAGGAATAACATGCGGGAAGAACATTTATTAAATGAAAACAACAAAACAAAGGAAACCGCAAGAGCAACGCGGGGACAACAAAGCAGACATGCAACGTTAACGATAGACAAAGATACAGGACATGGGACGTGGTATTTATACATGGACTAATGAAACACACCTGGACAAACACGGCTGGCAGAGGATGAAACACTAATGACGAAGGCGGGGTTACAATTGAGGGACAACATAGGGATACAAAAAGTAAACACAAGCACATGGACAGCAAACATACACAGAACACCCCTACGGCGTGACAATATGTAACTTTTTCACTTTTTTTTGCAAAATGTATATAATGAGCGAGTTCATCTTGTACTTCTCTTATCCGGAATCACTACAAATCACTATAATACAATTTTTTACAAGTGTAGCCTGATGGGATGTCTCGGATGTAACGGAGTAACACATACCTGTATGAATCACCATAGACATAAACTTTTAGAAAAGTAGCTCTGGTAAGAATGTTATTCAGCGGGATGCGTGCAGTCTGTTCATTAACCATTCCGAAATAGAGCTATTAAAGAGCACCTAAAGTTACATTGGGTCAGTTTCCCGATTAGGGTTTAAGACTAGTACTTGATTAAAATATATGTTAAGAGCTGTCTAAACTGGAAAAGGCTTGCACTGAGATATCTTAAAATACATCATTGCTATTGTTTGGTCTTAAAATGCTCACAGATAATGCATTTTTGTAAGACATGTTTCTAAAAATTCTTAAATGTCCTAAA
>JAUMHP010000147.1:38677-50164 GCA_032361065.1 Enteromius trimaculatus | reverse complement strand
TAAAGTTGCAGCCATTTGTTTCTGTTTGCATGTGTTATTTTTAAATTGCAGCGCATTGAGCTCTCTCGGCCACTGTACAAATTACCCTATTAAGTTTCCAAAGTAACCTCCTAACACTGTATGGAAGTACAAATTACAGTGCAAAAGGTCAAACAGATCTTGCTCATCTCTAATTACTGGCCACATACCTTTGGTCTGGACGGAAACGAGAGTCTGTCGGGGGTAATTTATCCTTCATATCAGGCGTCAGGTCATTGAGCTCTCTGGCGTACTGGGAGAAGCCATAGTAGTCAAAGTAATCATCTGGTTGAGGATCTGTGAATTAGTATATAGACAATTTAAATTTAACATCCAACTAAATTATGTAAATTGGTTAGGAATACTGTGTGCATGGTCACTTACTAGGCTTCCAAATGCATTGTGGGTTGGGAAGTGTATCACAGAAAATGCCTTCATGCCATGATCCCCCAAAGCGGTGAACCACTTTGCCAGCACGGTCAAGGACGGTGCCCTGCACTTCATTCTTGCCATTATCATCACCCCAGTAACACGACTAGACAAATGAGAATTAAATTAGGGTTATATACATTTTACATCTGATGAAAGTCATATACAGTGGGTACAGGAGGTATTCAGACCTCCTTAAATTTTTCACTGTTATATTGCAGCCATTTGCTAAAATAATTTAAATTCCTTTTTTCCAGAAAAACACACAATTGTAGATATTTTTGCAGATTTATAAAAACGAAATATCACATGGTCCTAAGTATTCAGACCCTTTGCTCAGTATTTAGTAAAAGCACCCTTTTGATCTAATAAAGCCATGAGTCTTTTTAGGAAAAATGCACCAAGTTTTTCACACCTGGATTTGGGGATTCTCTGCCATTCCTTCTAGCAGATCCTCTCCAGTTCTGTCAAGTTGGATGTTAAACTTTGGTGGACAGCCATTCTTAGGTCTCTCCAGAGATGCCCAATTGGGTTTAAGTCTGGGCTCTGGCTTGGCCATTCAAGAACAGTCATAGAGATGTTGTGAAGCCACTATTCTTGTTGGAAGGTAAACCTTTGGCCCAGTCTAAGGTTCTGATCAATCTGGAGAAAGTTTTGTCCAGGATATCCCTGTACTTGGCTAAATTCTTCTATCCCTCGATTGCAACCAGTCCACTGTGCTCTTAGGAACCTAAAGTGCAGCAGAATTTTTTTTGTAACCATGGTCAGATCTGTGCCTTGCCACAAATCTTTCTCGGTGCTCTCAGTTCCTTTGACCTCATGATTCTCATTTGCTCTGACATGCATTGTGAGCTGTAAAGTCTTATATAGACATGTTTGTGGCTTTCCTAATCATGTCCAATCAGTACAATCAAACACAGCTGGACTCAAATGAAGGTGTAGAACCATCTCAAGGATTATCAGAAGAAATTAACAGCACCCGAGATTAAATATATTAGTATCACATGGTTCTGTGACACTCATATTTATTTTTGTTTTTCTTTTTTAATCTGCAAAACTGTCAACAATTCTGTGTTTTTCTGTCACTATGGGGTGCTGTGCGTACATTAATCAGGAAAAAAAATTACTTGTTAATGATTAAGCAAATGGCTGCAAAATAACAAAAAGTGAAAAATACAGTACTCACTGTACATCTGGCAATGAGGTGAGAATTTGCATTTTTGGGTGGAGTATGTCTTAAAGAATCCAATATTATAAAGTCAGTAATGGGTGTAGAGATAATCAGATTGATCAACTATGCAAATTCACTACAAAATCATTACCCAGGAGGGGTATTGATGTTAATTTGAATCATTGAAACATTAAATTTTCAAACATTTAAAACAGGTAGGTTTAATCTTGAAGTTGTACTCCCTTTCAAAATCATTCAACATTTGCATTAAGAAGATTATAACTTTAAAGTGCAAAATCAAACCACAAAATCAAATAAAACAATAGGACACATGCTTATTTAATAATTGTGTTCTAAACTCCAGAAACAATGTCTCCTATTTTTTATTTTTCCCCCGAATTGAATCAACAGCTCAATCAAACACACTTTATGATCTCAGAAATAGCCTAGACTGTATTATTATCATTAAATTCATCAAATTCTATATATTAAACAGATTTAAATATAGTCTGTCAATGATCTGTTGACTTGTGTTATATTACGACTTTAATTTATGCATGTTAGAATCAGTGCTCAAAAAACGCACTTATAGCATTATCTCTCCATAAAGATAAGTTTGGAGAGATAATGCTATAAGTGCGTGCATATATGCGGTTCAGGATCCATTCAAATTTCAGTCATTGTTCACTCACCCTGATGTTTTCTAATGCTTTTGTTATTCAAACCACAAAAGGAGAAATAAAAAAAAAAGCTTATTATGATCCATATGATGGGGCTGTATAGGGACCAGCTTCAACAGCACAAAAAAGTTCTCACTTTGACATTTTTCAAGTGACAAGATCTGGGGCCTCATGTATCAATGCTGCGCAAGCATAAAAACTCTGCATACACCAGATTTCATGCTCCCGTTTGGATTTACTAACGATAAAGTTAACGTGAGAATGTGCGCTGGTCTGCGCCAACTTCATGTCTGGCGTACGTGTATTTCTTGTGTGTGTTTGTTTTATTTCCATTGGCGACTCCTAGAAACAATTACGTTAAATTGCAAACTACAAAGTATTGCACCAACATATGTGAAAAACATTGCTATTAATTTAGAATTGATAAAAAGGGTTATCAATTGACAATGTTGACATTGACAATGTTTTTACCAATTAGTGACTTGCACTAATAAGGCCAACACTGCCATTGCCATAGAACATATAAAAGCATTTGCAAATGTATACAACCCTTAGTCTGTTTACATGGACCCTTTAATGCGATTATTAGGAGATTTTGCCAATATTGCGATTAAACTTTACCTCATGTAAACGCAATACTTCGATTATAATAATGTGATTATGCTCATAATCGCAGCAAGCATAATCGTATTGACATAGGTACTAACATTAATCAAAATATTGCCGCTCTGACCAGTTTTTCAGCTATTAAAATAGTTTAGTTTTGTGTGTAATGGCAAAATGATTATTTTTCGTTTCGTTTTTCAAGTCACTTTAGAAAAACGTTTGGAACATTTTTTTTTGTTAAACAGCCTATACGTTTTTGTTTTTTAAAAGCAATGGCTAAGCAGCCAGCAGCAAAAAGTGAGCTGATGCCTTTTCAAATCACGACTTGCCTAAAATAAAATCATTGTAGCCTACATACTATAATAATTTATCTTAATAATCACTTTTATTCTTTCAGTGAAAACAAAATAGCATTCGTTGTCATTTTTTCTAATAAAAGATAACATTCATCACTCGGAGCTATAGAGGGTCTACTTTTATTCATGTGCAATATCAACAAAGCGTGATTTTCTGCCTTCACTTCTTGAACAAGCAGCAAAAATGAAGCAAAAATGAACCAAAAAGACATGATAAATGTATCAATAGAAAGCTTTAAATTAACAAAACAAATTGAAATTGAAAACAAAAACTCCTTAATTATAACCTAATCGTAATCCATTAAGATGACTTCTAAGTTACATATGGGGAGATTGTCATATTCATGTTTGTGACACAAACTTCTGGAAAAAATAACTATAACTACTTGAATTGCGCGCGGATGGCTATCAAGTGCACGCGAGGGTTTAAAATGAACGCACAGGCCCCGTTTCTGCGCATGCACATCCGTTTTCTTCTCGTGGAAATGATTTACCGCGCTCGCCAGCGTCAGTGGTGCGCTCGCTTAATTTATGACGGCAAATCTATGCCAGTAATTAAGTGTGTTTTTCGCGAGCTGGTTGCTGCTACTTCGGCGGGATGGAGGATTGCGATGCCAGCTTAGCATCTTGATGTCTATCGGCCATCGGTGATTCATACATTGATTTTTTTTTACTGTGTACGCACATTTACAGCTTTGTCCGAACACAATGCGTTACTATTAATTCAACGCAAGTCTTTGTACATGAGGTCCCTGTAGTCTGGTGATTAACCTTAGAGAAGAAACAAACCTTATATAAAAATTTAATAACATGGCTTAGAGGTCTGTGATATTGACAAAAGTGACATTGTTTCTTTCTGGGATTTTATCTATAATAATAATAATAATAATAATAAATCTGCCGAGTGTGTTATTGTGCTGATATGTAAAAAAAAAAATTGTGCAGTAGTGCCCTTTTGTGGTCTCAATAAGCAAGCATTAAAACATCACCAGGGCAAGTAAATAACGACTGAATTTTCAATTTTGGGAAAACTACTAAAATACAACTAAAACTCACTTTGACAAATGTGATCTTGCAGGTGCACTCATTGTTAAGGTTGTGGATGACAACATCACCGTAGTGCTCGAGCCATCTCTGCTGACTGAACACATTGTGGATGCAAGTGACTGCTTTATTCCACTCATAATGATCACCATAGCTGAAGAGGAAAGAACAGAGGAAAAAATAAATAAATCATATACAGTGACCAGATTATTTTGTTCATTTTAGGGCTGGTGGGGTGAAGTTGTACACTACTTAATTCAAAATACAACCATTTTTCTTGGACTTGTTTGGGTCTTGGATGAAATAGAAATGGCTTTTTAGAATGCACGTTTTGTTGTTCCACACGACAGCACGCAATTAGTCACATTTGCAGGCAGGCTTCTTAAATTGTGTGATGCAAAACACAATTTCAATTCTATGCAACAGACTATTGCGAATCTGGCATTTAAGTTTATAAGAGTATGATGTTTCTAATAACACGCCAGTTGATGGACCAGGGATGGACTTTTCCTCTCAAAGGTATACTTACTCCAGAAGCTGGTTTCTCACTTGAGCATACCATCATTCAGGTACCATCATTTATGTTCTGCCATTTGTTTATCTGATCAAAACTTTAACTTAAAAAGACATTAAACAGAAGTGTCCCTTTTCATTTACAGTAGGTTGCAGTAAGCATTATAACCCATGAGACGGGTGAATTTCATAACCAAGTGCAAAACTCAGAAACCTCCAGTGTGTTTTCAATAGTACAAAGACTTTTTACATGTCAAAACGTGTCATGACTCCTTTGACAAATTGAAGAACTGAATTTTAATTTTAGTTTTACACCGCTTATATTCTACTCTCGTACACATTCTATTGTCTATTGTCAATACAAAGAAAACACTTGATAAAACAAACATTAAAACTTTTTATTTTTTTAAAAAGGCATCGTTTTAGTAGTAAATTATGGTTTAAAAAACAAGATAAAGATGTGCAGGTTTTCCACACTACAACAAATTTACATAATAAACAACCATCTGAGCAAAAAAATATATAATATAAGACATTATAACAAACAAATTGTAGCATTTAAATAGAACCAGCAGACTAAGGAACGAATAGGTTACTTCCGTAACCCAGGTTCCCTGAGACATGGAACGAGTACTGCGTCTGACAAGACAAGACAAGACGCTATTGGAAAAACTTTTCCCCCCTTAACTGAAGCCTATTTTAATCACGCAGTGAAACTGTGCGGCCATTGGCCGCTGCAGGTGTACTTGTTTAACCAATAGGCGAAGCGCCGCCTACAGCGAGCCAATGGCCGCCAGTCATGCTATTTGCATGAAGGGTGCGAACTTATTCTATAAGAGTGAAGGCGCCGGAGCCCTTTCTTCAGGTTAATTCGACTGAAGGGACGGCCTCTCATAGCACCGCACGAAACGCAGTACTCGTTCCATGTCTCAGGGAACCTGGGTTACGGAGATTTTGGGCTAGAGCATACATCTCTCTGGTGAAATATGCTGGGCGGCGAGTATTTTCGTCTGCCGAACACGAGCCAGATTAGCTGGGCCGTTCGAGGGTACAGTGTGCAGAACGCGGAAGAGGGATAGGGATAGACTCTCGTCCTGAAAAGGACGCAAGCCTGGCATGAAGTGTAGCCATGCTTACCAATTCACAGTGGCCCCAATGGCCGCGCAGTGATTAAAATAGTCTTCAGTTAAGGGGAAAAAAAAAGGAGTTTTTCCCATATCATCTTAGATGCAGTACGAGTGAAATGTCAAAAGGGAACAGCTTTTTTCCAAGAGAGCTTACTGAACTCTGCCCCACAATGATTGCCCCCCCCATACATGTCAAACTGTGATATAGTAAATGCATATCCATGATGCATACTCATGACTACTATAGCAACCTGTACATTATGCATATACTTGTAATTCCTTATTATAATTAATACAAACTGTATTAGGGTTGTAACGGTATGGGATTTTCACGGTATGATAATCATCTCAGAAAATATCACGGTTTCACGGTATACGGTATTAAACTATCATCATTATTATTATAATCATCAGCTACAATGACCCTTAAATGAATAAAAGGAGATATGGTTTTTGGTTGAACATGGTTTATTGTAACAAAAAAGGATGGAAGGATTAGTCTAACGTTTGGGGTGAAAAATTAAATAAAGCTTTGCATCTCCCCATAGGCGTGTGTGTAAGGCTAGGGTAGCCTTCCCCTGGCTGAGGGGACTTGGGAAAAAAATTCCACTAAATTGGACAAAAATGCCCCTGCTCAAACAAATTAAATATATTAAGTCTGTTGCCAATAAAAGTGAAAACGAATAGACCGTGTCGATTATGAAATTAAGACTGCTCACGTTGCACCATGTATTATATTAGGCGTTTTTTCAGTATTGCGCATAGGGACGTTCATTTCATCAAAAAAAAAAAAAAAAGCGCATTTAACCTTTAACCGGCTGGCAAGAATTGATCGATTATACAATCAGTTATATATAACTTTTTTTTTTTTTCAAATCTATTTCATTATCTAATTATTTTAAAAGGTTGTTGCATGGTTAAAATACGCGACTCATAGCGCATGCGTATTTTATAAGGGAAGAAATTATAATAAACACCGTAAACATAGGCCATTTTAATTTCTTCCACTCCACAATAAATCCTTTCAATTTGTTAGTATTTAGAAAAGAAACGTAAGGAGTTATAGCTATATAAATAAGACAAAACAAATTATTTTAGGCTAAAACGAAACAAAACAAAATCAATAGATCTAAAACAGTTCAAGCATATCACAATGTTAGCTTAAATGTTTAAGCTACATAAATGTGAGCTGTTAGAGGGACATCAACAGAAGCTGAAGCGCGCTCTTCAGGATACTGAGGCGCCAACGTAATCACTTGCATATTATTTAAATTAATATTTTAAAACTAATTTTTTACGGCCGTTTCAGTTAAGGTTAAGGGTTAATCGGTGGAGCGTCAATTGTTGGTTATTCCCGTAATTGCTAAAAAGTCGAGTATACGATGTTTAATACATTTGGCTGTTTTTAGCCTTACCCTGGAGTTGGTTCACCCTCCGCCTATGCATCTCCCATTTGAACAAAATAAATAAGGAATAAGTTATTTCTCTTTATATTAGACAAGAATAAAATCAATCAAACTGTTCTTCTTTAACAGCATATATGGGAGAGCAATATGTGCAGGGTCATGTTGGATGGATGTAAAAGAAACTAAAATGTGGCTATAACTTGGATGGGTTGTCTGATATAACTGGTATGGATTCTATAATTCAATACAAAATATTTTATTGAAAATACAATCAGATGAAATGAAACAACTTTTGCTTCTTAACACGAAAGCTTTACTAAATTAAAAATGCTAATATATTAAACACCAGTAATATATTTCAGTCCTTTACTTCTTCAGGCTAATCCAAACTTTTTTTTTTATTTTATTTTGACAGGTTGTACTAAACACCTTTGAGTTTTCAGTTAGTGTATTTGATGATATATATTCTTTTTAATTAAATTCTAAAATGATCATTAAGTGTTCACTGAGAGCAGCTCTGGATGTGTTCACGTCTTCTCATTGTGAGTGAGACACCAGACACTTTAAAACCACGAGCATCACGCGTACTTGAGTGTGTACTAGATATACTTTAGGCGCTGCTCATTCATACAGAGACAGAATATCGAATTACAATATATGCGTTTGTGCGCTGTATATTCATAGATGCGCACATCGCGATTTGATATACTGCACAGCTAGATATTGATTTATACAATTCCATGACTGGATTCCCTCTGCATCACAGAAATAATAGGTCTTTAATATTTTTATGTTTACGGAGGGATGGAGCTCGCAAATATGGGAGAACATGTGGATATCCATCTTCAAGGACAACCCCACTATCATTTTTCGATACCCAAAATATTAACATACTGCCAATTTTAATGAGTTTTTCGGCAGGACATAGAGATTAGAATTAGCAGCCTCTGTATCAGACTTTTTCTCCGCTGTATGGGAGGAGTCTAAGCAGTCAAGTGCAAAGACGTTGCATACACTGCAGCGCGAGTGAGATCTGGTTTAATTTTTTTTTTTCAAAACCGGTAATAAGCAATTGTGCACGGTATGATAATCGTACATGTCAATATCACGATAAACCGCCATACCGGTATACCGTTACAACTCTAAACTGTATATTTTCATATTACTGTACATCCATCTGTAAATTCAATTTCTGCTTATACATATCTGCTACAAGCGCACTTATAAGTTATACCTATATCTTGCACTTGCTGCTATTGCACTACTGATAAGACCTAAACTGCATTTCGTGGCACAACAGCAACAACACATTAACGTCAATTCTTATAGCCTATAGTTATATTTTAAGTTAAGTGAAATAAAATAATTTGATTCCTAAAAGTGTAGAGCTCAGCAGACCATACTCACTTTGGCAGAGTGACATTAACCATTCCAGATGAAACGATTTCCACTGACTTCCCCCAGAACTTATTCTTCCATCTCTGGTCTGAAAATGTAAAATGACTAAATGAGTGACTGAACAAACAAGCAAAAAAAAAAAAATAAATAAATGCATATATCTGTATTGAAAATATTTAAGGTGTGCAATTATATTTGGTAAAATCGTTATTTTAAACTAAACATTGCTTAATTTCTCTTGACAGAACATGGTGCTAGCCTTTGACAGCCTCTTTAAACTGAGAACTGTACAGTTGTTGACAGGACCAATGACCATGGAGAAAAGCCACACAATACCCTTGAATTCTTACCACTGGAACTTCCTTTTTTAGAATTGAGTAAGTGTCCCACATGACTCCACCCTATATGATGGACATATGGAAACAACTTACTATAAATGAAGACATGACAGAAGACATTGGGCTGGCTTGACTGTCAGGTTCAGACCCTTGACGGGGCAGGCAAAACTCTGAACACACCCTGTGGCACAGGAGATTCCTCCTCACATTGATTAGACACTCACTTTGATTAGACCCACATTTTGTGGCTCCAATCTTTACAGATTTTGTAAGAGAGGTGGTGTCACAGTGGGCAAAGGCTAATAAACCACACATGGTGCCTAGAGAATGCAATACTTGTTGGCTTGCAAGACACAAACAGGATTGGTTGTCATGAACCAGCCAAATGGTGCTTTTATAGCACATACAAAATAAGCCACTAACTTTTTTTATTTTTTTATTTTGCTAGTGGCCAATGTTCAGTACTCAACAATAGAGATCGGACACACTTTATTTTATTAATGTCCACTTCTCACCATTAAACAAAAACTACAACTTTGGCCTTAAACTCCTAATTTGTTGCTTATTAAAAGTTAGTACAGTAGTTGTTAAGTATAGGATTACGGTGTAGAACAGGCTTCATCAAATCTTACCTAATCAAACTTACCTTTTATCATGGTTGGAGCTGAAATCTGCAGTGTATAGGACCTGCAGGCTAAGATTTGAGAAAGCCTGCAATAAAGCATAGTGTAACAGTGGCTCTCCCAGTAGGATATCATCTCTCCACCAGAACGTCACTCTGAAGTTGAGTGCAGCTTTGTAGTCCAATTTCATGACACACAACTCTATGTAAAATTAAAGGGCAATTTTTGGTGGATTTTAGTATCAACGGGCACTTCCAGAGCAGCGGCGACACTCGGCGCATGTGGCAAGGCACCCAGACCAATACCAACTACAGGCTAGCTCCACCTGCCTGTGACCGCGATGCCTCCCTTCCAGATGTGCTGAACAGCTTCAATGCACGGTTTGAGGCATGCAACACCTTTACAGCGAGGAAGACCATCCCCTCCTCAGAAGACCAGGTGCTCTGTTTTAACCCGGCTGATGTGAGAAAAACTCTGCCAGGAATGTTGTCGGGTCCAGCAGATTTTCGTGGGTTAACTCTGCTCAGGGAATGTGCGGAACAGCTGGCAGATGTTTTCAAAGACATCTTCAACATGCATCTTCTCTGAGCAGCCCCGTCATCCCAACATGCCTAAAGTCAACCACCATCATCCCCGTGCCGAAGAAGTCTCCCGTTGCACTCACACCAATCACCATGAAGTGCTTTGAGTGCTTTCGTCATGAAGCACATTAAGAGTCAGCTGCCACCTTCTCTTGACCCCATGCAGTTCACGTATCGTCCAAATCGCTCCACAGACGATGTCATCAACACAACCCTCCATCTGGCCCTCACACATCTGGACAAGAAAGACACATACCTACGAATGCTGTTCATCGACAGCAACTGGATCCTGGACTTCCTGACTGTGAGACCTCAGTCAATCCGGATCAGGAACATCACCTCCAGCACCACCACACTAAACACTGGAGCTCCACAGGGCTGTTTGCTCAGCCCCCTGCTGTTCACTCTGTTGACTCATGATTGTGCAGCAATGCACAGCTCTAATCATATCATTAAGTTCGCTGTGACAACCCCCACATCCTGAGCAGCGTCACTGTCTGGTTTGGGAATTGCACCGTCTTAGATCGCAAGACCCTTCAGCGTATAGTGAGGACAGCTGAAAAGATCATCGGAGTCTCTCTTCCCTCTATCACGGACATTTACTCCACACGCTGCATCCGCAAAGCCAACAGCATTGTGGATGATCCCACCCACCCCTCACACACACTCTTCACCCTCCTGCCATGCAGAAATAGGTAAAGAAGCTTTCTAGCCCGCACAACTAGACTGTTAAACAGTTTTTTCCCCTCAGGCAATCAGATATCTCAACAGAGTACTGAGCTGACCTGGCTACACATGCGCACACACATACACGGACAACAACCTAGACTATGCTGGACATAGTCAGACACAGTCATGCATATAAAACACACTAAAATGCTCTTTTGCACACACACACACGTCACTTTTTGCACGCACATGTAACTTTTTGTCATTATCATCTCAATTTGTACTTATATTTATACCTCTGTAACCTTTCTTTTGATACATTGTCCATCTCTGTTCCCCAGCCATCTACATCATCTATTTGTGCACCAAACTGTCTTGGTCGTCTCAGTAAGGCTTGTCTATCTTCTGTGCACTTGTTTGTTGTATGTGTTAGGATTTTTGCACATAGATTAGCATAGTTTTTAAGTATATCTTTAGTCTTAAGTCTTTAGCCTTACATCTTTAAAGTCTAAATTATTTATTTAAATT
>JAUMHP010000145.1:23932-36184 GCA_032361065.1 Enteromius trimaculatus | reverse complement strand
TAGACCAATCAAAAAGGACTGCGCCATCTGACCAATCACAGCAGTGAGGGCTCACGGAGAGGCGGGGTTTAGACAGAATGATCCTTCGAACTGCTTCGTTTACCAGTCATTTAGAAATGGCGTAAAATTAAACCAATTGTTTGGAGAAAACTAGTGTGTTATGACCTTGCACACATGTAAACCTGTTTTAAGAGACTCGTAACAACAATATTAGCAACCTTTAAAATGCTGGCTTGTTTATATCTAGCTACCACAATTCCTTGCCAGTTCCACCGAGTTTGATGTGACTCGCCTGGAATACCACAAAGCCGTGGTTTGACGTCATGACGTACGGGGTTGAAAACCTGCCTGGATCAGTACAGTATGTGAGCACAGAGAGCAGAAGAGGAAAGCAGATCCAAAGCAGAGGCTGATTGTAAACGTTACAGTGATGCAGTGAATGTGCTAATTAGCAGACAAGCATCATCTAGCAAGTTTTTGTGGCTTTTCAAACAGGCTTTGGCCACATTCCATCTGGAGTGTTTGGCAACAGTCGTGACCGGCTTTTTACCTCCGTACCAAAGGCTGGAAGTGAGAAGCGGCTGCTGAGCTCTTGTGCTGCGCTGCAGCTGGCCGTCTCTGAACGACTCCAGCAGCTTATGTAGAACATGCCTTTGAAGAGCCGCAGCAGGATTTGTGTGAAGGATTACATCATACAGCACTAGGAGGATTACATCATGTGTCTCTAGTCAGCCCTGCATCATTTACAGACCTCGTGTAGTGTGGGTGGGGGGGACAAATACACGTTACTATAGTAACCCATGTAGTTATAGGGTGCAATGGTCCTACTTTCAATGCATACGTGCGTGTAATTTGATAATTCAAAATCTGGTGGAGATCACTATGTTCACTTAATGTGACACACAGGTTATAAATGGGCTATACATTTTCAGGACACAATGCTTATATTTAGAAACTGAAATTGCCACCTTCAATTCAATTTGAATTAGGGTTAGGGGTTAGGTCTAACCCTAACCCTTTCTGCTTCAATTTTTGGAAAAACTCAGAGTATAGAGTTGGCATACTCTGGGCCAATAATCATCTCCGCTATGGAGCGAAATGTTAAAGCCTAGAGTGACAGGAGGTTTCTCATGCTTTTTCTAAGCACTTGACTTGTTTTTACTGAAAACGAATTTTTTTGTGTGTCTAGAATCCTTCTTGATTCAAGCCTTTTGAGATATTTTGGCTCGAACAACACAAATGCTTTTTTCTTGAAAGTTTCATCTAACCATATCCTGGTGCCATCTGAAGTTCCAGTAGTGGCTGAATATACGTCAGGGATATTTATAGCATCAGAGCTTCCAGGGTTCTAATAATTGCGGCCAATGTGTGTTTCATAATTCATTTCATAATTTTTCTTCCACTTTGTTCGGGCCAAAATGATGCATTTTTCTTTTATGCCAAAAATCATTAGGATATTAAGTAAAGATCATGATATTTGGTAAATTTCCTACAACAAATATATTCAAAACGTAGTAATATGCACTGACAACAACTTAATTTGGCTTTAAATGAAATTTTCTCCAATATTTAGATTTTTAGCACCCTCAGATTTCAGATGCCCTCTCCTAACAGCAACGCTCCTAACATTACGCTGTTGCTGTTGTTAAGAGAATAGTATTCCGTTGACGTGTTCAGCTATGTCTGAAATCTAATATGTATGTCACATGTATTATGTCTGAAATATTAAATAAAGAATTGGGAAATGCTAAGCTATGCCACAGAGATTGAAAGGCAAAGTAGATAAAGAGTGTACTTTGTGCCACACTCCTAAATTGTAACCTCGAATCACCCTGGAGGCAAGGAAAAATCCATAGCAGCTGGCTGGTGTTTGGATCAGCCCTTTATGGACTTTTATCTCTTCAAGCAGTTCAATACACAATGCATTTTGTTTGGAAAATGCATGAAAGCTTTACAGCCCTTAGATATACTTAGCCTTTAATAACAGGCTTGTTTGATTTCAAACCTAGATGAAAGACATGGTCTCGGTTTACCTTCTTACATTCCAGCTCTCAGTGTAAACGGTTCATGCGTGCTTGTCGTTCAAAAGAAAACACTGCTGGATGTTGTTGCGACGTGTTATTTGTAGGACATTAATAGCATCACATAACAGTTGTAACACATTCATGAGTCTATAAAATCAAAACCACATGAACGCGTCTGCCGTAAAAGAAAATGTTTCGAAAATTTATTTGCATAAAAATAAACGATCAATTATTGATTTAACCCTCAGATGAAACTATATTAAACGCACTAGTCAGTTGAGAATCTGAAAGTATAATTTTAGTAGTTGGAATTCAATTCTGCTGAATTCCTCTCTGCTGTCGGATTGGTACTGGTTTTGGGATTTATAGAAGGAACCAACTTAAAGCTAAAACTGCTAACACAAAAAACGGTGGCGTTTATTGATTAGCATTGTTCATTGTTTATGCCAGCATTGGTCTGACATACAGACAGTAAATTTACAGTATGAAATGTATAAGGTGTAAAGAAGTGTAAAAGTGTAAGGATTTGCTGTAACCACGAAGACTGGATCATCCACACTCAACGCTCACCTTCCTGTACTGCGCATGCGTGAAACGTAAGGCGATTCGATCTGCCGTTTATTTACTTACATTACGTATTCTCTGAAGAAAAGCTATCTGGAGCATGTACAAACTGATATTAATCCTTAATAGGGCTGTCAAATTTCATAGAAAACAAAACAACTGCTGTCCAACGCCGTCGGCCATCAGCTGAACTGGTCACATGACTGCATCATATGACTAAAATGCGTCATCGTTTTTACAGTCCACACTGCAATGCGTTTTCTCATCCTGTTTATAAATAATTTTACATTCTTACCTCATTTTCAGTCCGCTTCCTAACCTCCTAACACTTAGCTTCCTACACATTCATGTACATATTTACAGTCAAATTGTTACTTTTACTATTTATGTATTGCAGATTCTTCCGCAGAACGCATTGTTTTTATTATTACTAGTGTCTTTACTGATTTCAGAACAGACAAATGAAACATTTAACCATATCCACCCCATTGCATTTGTTGTCAAGTGTTTCTTATCAATTTGTCATGTTTCTATTTAGCACTAAATAACAACAACATCATATTTTTTCTTAACTATCTTAAATGATAAACACCACAAAAAACAGAACAAAAACAGAAACAAATAAAATAAAATTGGAAATAAAATTTAGCGAAGACTTTCTACTTTCACATAAGGTGTTTTTTCAGTCAATTAAAAAATCTGGAATGGAAAAATGGTCATTGCGACACTACACGGTCATAAATTGGATTAATTTGAAGAGAAATACCAGAAACGTAAAGCACCGTTCCAGTGGGGTGAGACTTCCTTGTTCAAGGAAAAGTTGGATACCATCAACATTGCATCATAATTCAGAAAAGCTCTTCACGCTGCTTTGCTAAAGATACAAGCCTACATTTCCTACTTTTCAAAATCATAGCTAGTGCGATGGCGATAAACATAAACCTAGCAACATCTGTCTTCATGATTTATTGAAAAAGGAGAAAGTGATGTTTTAGTCACAGAACAATGGCAAAAATACTTTTTGCGCAAATCTGTAATGGAAACTCATTTTCTCTCCTGGTTTTTGCGGAAGGTCTTGCTGGTGCTGTGATCTTTTTTATCCTTCCGTAGGATAACATGGATTTGTTATTGTCTTTTTTTTTGAATTTCTTGAGTCTGATAATACCCCCATGGATTACGTGCTTTGCTGGAGAGAAATGTGCATACAAAACCACCCACAATAATCAACTTTACACAACCTGACACAAAGCATTAGAACTGAATCAAAAACGGACAGATGTTCTGTGTCTGTCCTGATTTCTTGAACTTACAGATAAGCTGCGCTCCCTTCTCTGCTCGACTTTACCTGCACAGCAATAACCCCTCTGTCCATAGCTTTCATTACACGGGGTGTTACATTGTCTATACAGGGCTGTGTTTGGAAGGCACAGAGGTGTATTACTGCGACATACAACAGTGTGACGCGCATGCACGTCCAGATTTTGCCAAGAATGATAGGTTAACATATTTTGTTGACCCTGGAACAACATTTTAATGCAAAAATCTTACTGAACCCTATCCATGAGTAATACCTAAAATCAGAGGAAGTGACAGATGACTGACACAAGCACCAAACACTGTAAGCCTAAACTTCAACTATAAACCGTTCAAATCCAGTTAATCACAATGTTGTTCCAGGGTCAACAAAGATGTTGACACAGGGCCATGTTGCACATGGTAAAATCAGGTTAGCGGATGTGCAAAGCTTTTTCGACACTGTTACTACAATAAAACGATGGTTAATTTCACTTAACCATCACACAGCAGTCTTAATACATATATTTAATTCTAAATCTAAATGCATATATTTTTAACAATAATCCCCAATAACCACATCTGAATGAACACTTACGAACTTTATCTATTTCTGTCTTTTATTTAGACATAGACTATTGAAATATATCGAAACTACATGAGTGGATAACTTTAGACTTCAGTGCTGGGTAGATTACTAACAAATCGTAATCTGTTACTGATTCCAAATTACTTGACAAAAATGAATCTGTACTACATATAATCTGTGACATTATACATTTCTCACCATGACGGTTCTCAGTCATTAATGTCTAAGCTGCAGTCTTGAATCTATCTCTGGTTTACATCATTTGAATGTCATCATGTACTTTCTCCACTCTCCTGGAGCCAACGGGTGAACCTAAATAATCTGGTTGATCCTCTTAAACAGGCAAGAACTTTTTTTTTTCCCCCAGTGCTTTGAAAAACTTAAATGCATTAAGAAAAAGTGTCAATACTTGTTGTATGGTCAGATGTAGTCTCTGGTCAGTCGGTGAGAAGCATATGTCCAGTTCCTGCTGTCCAGTCACAGAAACACCAGAGTGTTTTAACATCGCATCAACTACTGATAAACACACAACTACAAACATTAAATATAAATTAAGTACGAATTCACATTTTTGACGTTCTCTGACATTTATGATCACATGACATATATTGAATAAAAAAATCAGTAAGGGTTGTATTTTGATTTGTTTTATTACTATTATTGTACATTTTTATGATTGAATTACTGTAATCATTAGCTTTTCAGTAAACTCATAACCCCCTGTGTTCCCTTCACAATCCTTGATGTAATATAATGTTTAATGCACCTCATGTCAACATAACAATGGAATGTATTTCCTAACTCTTAAAACTTTTATATCACTATTGTACAAGATTATCCTGTTTAAATATATGTGAAAAACGAGATCTATATGCCTCAGCATGTGAACATTTGATCTGAGATACATTTACATTACAGTTTACATGCCTGTTTATTGCAATTAATTTATTGCAATTAATTTTGTGGGCATTAGTTTGATCAGTGTCTCACTTTCTATTTTCACTGTTGGTCCAACTACTTAATAAATGATGAATAAATCATTTCTCCGTTAACCCAAAGTCAACTATCCTCTATAGGCTTTGGTGTTTATTGGAGAACATGGTTACATAACAACAGAAGCAAGTTCTGCATTCTGTGTTCTTTGTGGCATGGGATTGATTTTAAGCTGTGCAGCATGTCTAATACATTGACTTTGTTCAGATTCTTTCAGATAATCTAGAGTGATAATCTTTGCTGCGCTGATCATCATAACTGTAACACTGAGATACTGCCTCACTGTGATATGACATTCAAATATTAAAATATATTAAATGTATTAAACTCAGCATCACCAGCACAGCCTCCCAAGATTATGATTACTATAATTGTGATTACTTGTAATAATTTCAGTGTCACATCTCTGTACTCTCAGTATACGTTTTTCAACATATAGTCAATTTCATTCCCTAGTTGTTTTTTCTTATTCGCAGATACTCTATAATAGTGCTGACGAATAAAGCATCAAAGTGGGACTATCGCTTCTCCCACATCTCCAGGATCAATCTCATCCTGATCCCCATCTTTCAACACTGAAGTGGTTGGCAACTCCACTCCATCATTCATGCCTGTTCTGTTTTTTTTGGTGTCTACAGAATATTCAGAACAATAAAAAGGTTTCAACAAATTCACGTGACACACTTGAGTTCTCTATTTTTTGATCTGGTGTATTTATTAAATAGTTAAGATTAGAAATTTGACGAGCAACAGTATATGGACCTGCAAATTTGGCCTGAAATGGTGGAAATGAAACCCACAATAACTTAAGAGAGAAGAAGAATATTGAATGTGGAAATTGTTTTTCTACTTTGAATTGATTGAGTAGTGCAGTAGGTTTTTCATTCAGAAATGAATACGGACACTTGAAGTTATGTCAAACTTATGTCATTAGAGAAGACCCGTTGTTTCAGAGGGGAGGAGCATTTTCAGATTTGGATAAAAGATTATGAAGGCAAACTTTTATTTATTTATTTGTTTTTGTGGTTTGCCTTAAACAGATGAATTGTTTATGTGCACTAAAATAATTTTAGTCAGTTTTAGTTTCATGCAGATTCAGTGTGTTAAGAGTTCACGGTTTCTCAATATTATTTTCTCTGTATTCCAGTAATATTTAACACCTCTGTTATATTGCCATGGAAAGAAACCTCTACATTTTTTTTTATTCAACGTCTATTGAATATAGATTTCTTAAATCGAATAAATTGTCTACCAAAAAAGGATGTGCTTGATTTCTTTAAATTCATTAGATCTTTTTGCACCTAAACAGGTAAAATACAAATGTGTCAAAAATGTGGCGCTTCGAGATTATTCACATAATCCTTTGTTGGTTATGCAATAAACAAATGTAATGAGTTGAGAATGAAAATACTTTTGTAAAATAAATTAAATCGGTGCTGCTAAAAACACTTAATTAAATACTTAAAGCACAGTTGGTTTCATTTGTATCTTTTTGTCTTATTGTATTATTTTGCTTTTTTATTATAGGAATTGTATTTCACACAAAAACATCTAAAGTTTTTATTGAAGACACAATATCACATGTCGCGGCTGTCCATGATATTGAACAATGCTTACACTGGTCTCGGTGGGGCATTGCGCAACATGTTTCTTCAGAAAGTTACTCAATAGCTAACTATTTCTGTGCAAGCCCTTTTCCCCACTGAGACTAGGATTTAGTTTTGAGAAGTTTAGTAAACTGACTTTACTGGGGTCTCTAATCCCTGCTGAAAAAACAGCATATGCAGGTTAGGTACATTTTGAAGCAGGGATGCTGATTTAAGCTGGTTTATGCTGGTCCTTTGCTGTTTTAAGATGGTTCTTTGCCAGCATGTGACCATCATAAACCAGCAAAAGATCAAGATACACCAGCAAAGGACCAGGAAATTACCATCTCAAACCAGCAAAGGACCAGCATACACAGGCAAAGGAGCAGCAAATGACCATCATAAACCAACAAAGGACCAGCATATGACCACCTTAAACCAGCAAAGGACCAACATACACCAGCATATGACCATCTTAAACCAGCAAAGGACCAGCATACACCAGCATATGACCATCTTAAACCAGCAAAGTACCAGCATACAGCAGCAAAGGACCAGAAAATGACCATCTTAAACCAGCACATGACCATCTTAAACCAGCAAAGGACCAGCATACACCAGCAAATGACCAGGAAATTACCATCTTAAACCAGCAAAAGACGAACATACACCAGCAAAGGACCAGGAAATTACCATCTCAAACCAGCAAAGGACCAGCATACACAGGCAAATGACCATCTTAAACCAGCAAAAGACCAACATACACCAGCAAATGACCATCTTAAACCAGCAAAAGACCAACATACACCAGCAAAGGACCAGGAAATTACCCTCTCAAACCAGCAAAGGACCAGCATATACAGGCAAAGGAGCAGCCAACGACCATCATAAACCAACAAAGGACCAGCATACACCAGCAAATGACCATCTTAAACCAGAAAAGGACCAGCATACAGCAGCAAAGGACCAGAAAATCTTAAACCAGCAAATGAACATCTTAAACCAGAATACACCAGCTAAAGACCATCTTAAACCTGCAAAGGACCATCAAATGACCATCTTAAAAGGACCAGCATACACCAGCAAAGGACCATCTTAAACCAGCAGTGTTTTCACACCGATGCAGTGTTTTCTCAGAGCCCCTTTAATTCAATTTACTCAGTAGCCATCTTTTAATCACCCTTAGGGGATTCAAGTGCAGCCCCTATCTCTTTGAATGAGAAAACATCAAACTCTCCAAAACGGTTCACTTAACTTAATATTACTCAAATAGTGTTAATAAAGCTTAGATATTTCAGGCTAGACCAGCCAGTGCGCCTGCACAGACCTAGCACAGTCTCAGAATGTGGGCTGTTTCTATAGCAGCCAAGACTTTTAATGGCAGCTGCAGAGATGCGATGAATTTACCGATTAGACACTGGCTCTATTGACTGTCCGGGGCTTCCTTCGATTGAGCAGCCTTATTGACTCATTTCAATGTTTGCAAGCACTGACTTTTACTCCAAATTGGTCTGTTGACTGTTTGCACTTGTCCCATTCAAAACTATGAGTGACAAGTTGGTATTTGGCTGTCTCACATATTTGGCTGCAATAGAGCATGTGCCTCTGTGCTCTCAAGGTCCACGAACTCCTCCTCTGTCACTCACGTGGAGTGCACACTCTCTTTCAATCCCAAAGTATACTTACGTTTTTTACGTGTACACTAGCATATGCGTACATTCAGACGCACAGCTTTTCAAAGAATACTCCATTTGACAGCGTGAAATTATGACCAATAAAATTGATCCTATAACCCTCTCATACAAGAGCTCGTCCATTTGAGCTTCTGTTGTTGTTGCAGTCTCTGCTGTGTTGTTTCCAAAGTGGCCCGAGCCAGTGTTTTTATTACAGATTTCATCACAGAAGAATTTCTTGAAGATATATTTCTTGAATCAAAATGCAAATCACAGCTCAACCAGAGAACAATACAATAAAGGCTTTGAAATTTTTCTAAATGAAATTAAAATTAGTAATCAAATTCAATACCAAAACTCAGAGAGATACAGTCTCTATTTATCATTATGTGATTATTTTCAAATGAAATAACCATTTTATAAAAGCAATATACAACACCTCTTAGCTGTTATAAATGTATGTAAAAAAAATCGCACCGCACAAAATATGAAGAAAAATAGATAGTCTTTAAGAAATCAGCACAATAATAAAATATTGTCTAACTGTTACTGATAAAATCGAAGAAAATATCAAGATCAAATTTTTGGTCAATATCACACACCTCTAATTCTGTTTATTTCATTTAAATAATAAGTTATTGATAATAATTGTTTAAATCAATATAATGATTAATACTTTTGACTTGATTTTTGATGATTTTCTTAAACGGTTTAAAGGCTGAAATGTAATGTTTAACACACATGACCATACGGGGAGAAACACAGAGGACTGGTTAGATACTTTTGATATTACTGTCTAATGGGCAACGCAGAATCTCCTAGAGGACCATTTAGCAGTCCGAAACCTTAGTCCACACTGATTTGTGTTCGGGGACTCCATCTTGTTCAAATAGACCACCGAAGTCCAACATACATAATAACAGAACATGTGGACAGATGGTTGGTGGTGTAACTTCAGCCTCAGTCCGGCAGGGAGCAGAAAACATCCACAGAAACAACACAGCAGCCAGACATATTCACATACAACTTTAATATCAGGCAAATATGTCTTTTATGTGGACTGTCTCGCAATGGTTTTCCACCTCTGGGCCACCGAAGGACACTGCTGAGGTAGCCCAAAACCTCCAAAATCCCTCAGTGTCCAATTTATTCCATCGGCCCAAAAAAATCAAGGATTACAAGCATCTACTCAGACTGGACTTCAATATCATAGACAAATAAAATTAGAGGGTTCTTTGAGGGTAAAAAAAAAAGCATTCTTCCTAATCAGACAGGCCAGCTGATAAAAGCCAATGAGGATGCGTTTAAGAGCTTGAATTGGAGATCTAAACCAAGATTCAACCTACAAAGTGAGGAACTGAGAACCTAAGGTTTAATCAAAAGGAATTTTGATTAAACCTTAGGGAATGGGCATATATGTTATTAATTGTGCAAGTAATAGTCGTGTGCAGGTGGTTAGGTAATAAAACAGATTGCTCATCCGTGAGCATGATTTGTGAAAACGACATCTCCCAGTGTTTTACGCTCCGTCATTGCGTCATCGCACTTCGCCTCTGTTGTTTTGAAAACGCGACCTCTAGACCTCTAGCACACTGCAGTCCTACATAGCCACGCCTCCTGTCAATCACTCAGCAAGTCACTCCTCTCATTCGCCTCAAAATATTTTACGTTATTGTTACCACAGGATTCTAATTTAAGTACGTTTGCTGAATGTTGTGTGAGACTGAGCCTCGGACCAGTTTTAGGATTTTTCTTATTTAAAAAAAAATATTTTCAGCATCTGAAAATCTTGGACGTAAACTAATGAAAAAGACCGGAACATGTCGGCGGACTTAATCAGTGCCTGTTATTTATGCATTTATTTAATTTATATTAATTTATAGTATGAGTCCTTGATGTTACCAACATTTTAAAAAAATGGTTGGATTTGTATGGGTCTAGTTAAAAATTTTTTTTATTTTTTTTGCAAACTTCTGAAAAGAGCTCTTCATTTATCGCTGACTGTTTAAACAAGAACAAGAAAATTGTGGCCAGATTTAAAAGTGATGTGTCTGTTAATGTAAAGCCCTGGTTAGCTCACCCAAAAATAAAAACTATTTTTTTAACTTAGCTATAATGCATCCAAGGTGTATGCCGCGTTCTTCTTTCAGATGAATCCAGTTAGAGTTGCATTTAATAATAGTCCATATAAACTATCAGTAGTATATACAACATGGCAGCATGTAAAGTACCAGTTTGAACGTTGGAAGGAGACATTTGAACGTTATAAAAACGTTTCTGCAACGTTGTAAAAAAAAAAACTTATTCATAACGTTTAAAAAACCCGACATTTGTCGTATTAAATACGTAGGGAAAAAACGTTATCACAACCTGTAAAACGTTTTTGCTGGGTTGCTCCTTTAATAGTTCTGTGTGATTTACACAATCATGTTGCGGCCAATGAACCGAGTAAAACTAAATAATTGATAATGGCTTTTGAGACACGCTTAACTCTTGAGTTAGTCTACTCAGAGTTGATTGATCTTACTCAGATCAGCTGTTCTGAAACCCAAAACTCTTGAGTTTCTAATCTCTGGGTTGATCAACTCAGAGTTCAAGTTTAAACTCCAAGTTGTTTGAACCTCCTTTCTGAAATAGGCCCCGGGTCATTGCACGGACCATTTTCATTTGAATATTAATTAACCAATTACTTCATGCGGGCTGGTCAAGGATATGGAGAGCACCGGATATGGCCCGCGGGCTACAAAATGTCCAGGTCTGATTTAACCCATCACGATTCATTGGATCTGTGCACTAGGGCAATTCACCTGTTCTTTCTCTGAAACACACACACGAGAGGAACAGAGAGTGTTTGTTGTTGTTTCTTTTTGAAGCCGATGCATCTGTCGTAAAATAACTCGTGGTGTAAGCGTTCTGAAGTTATATCTCTTACTTTTATGAAAGTCTCTTATTCCTGCGCAGCAGCTCACGCCGCGTTTCCTCTGTAAATATTAATCTGATCAGATGATACACAGACCCTGAACGCTCCCTCTAGAGACATACATTGGTATATCATTTTGAAATACATATTTGCATTTTTATATTTGCGTGAGAAGAAGCGATGTACCTAAAACCCAGATGGGGACAGATAACTAGATTTTGAATCCTGAATTAGTTTGGTCACATTAATGCAACACTTCATTAATGAAATCATTTCAGTTAATATATTATAATAAGAAATATTTACACTACATTAATGATCATTAAAATATGCTTAATTGTGATGAAAATATCGTGCTCGTTTGTTTTAGTTAAATCTATTGATATTTATTTATTTTCTTGTCTAAGGAGGAAATATTGCTCTTTGGCTTCATTCTGCTATATATTCAAATAAACTAAAAGGAGAAGCAGTTTGTCTGCTTATGATCTGAATATACTGTGTAACATTAAATATTATTACCTGGATTGAGTCCGAACAGCCTACAATGTTGGGCAATGCTGTCCTCTGCTGGTCACAAACAGTCTCTACTCTTTAATAATACAGCACTTGA
>JAUMHP010000145.1:0-12303 GCA_032361065.1 Enteromius trimaculatus | reverse complement strand
TATTCTTTGACAGAATAATTTCATTTTGAGTCAAATTTCCAGTGTTTTGGTAAAGTTAGTGTGTGCAGAGAAAGATGACTTCTGGTTTGAAATGAAAAGTTAGTATATATTTAACAAAATTTATTTTTTAGAAGAAAATTATCCATTTGGCCAATTGTGTTTTGTACAGTAGGTGTGAGTCTGTGTTAAGAGTTAAGTATCTGAAGTATGGGTAAGCGCTTGTTAGCGACTGAAAAAAACTGTAACACACTGAGCAACTATTATAATGTCACAGCTGACACAGAAGAGCATACACTATGTGTGTCCAGCGGATATTCTCTAAAATGGTGCTATGGTGATGCTATTGTGCTGAATGTGTTGAATAAAGTCAATATTTTTGTTTTCTTTGCATAAAAAATTTATTCTTGTTGATTCATAATGTTACTGTTGAACCACTGATGGCAGAAGAAGAATTCTGACGATGTCTTTCATAATTTTCTGGACCTTGACAGTGTTCATTCTTGGCAGTCAATGGGACAGTCACAAGCTTCCTGGCTATCCAAAATATCTTAAATTGTGTTCCAAAGATGAACAAAGCTTTTACTGGTTTGGAACAACATGGGAGCAAGTAATTAATAACAAATCAAATGCTTTGGGTTGAGTAACCCTTAAATATAAGTTTGTGTGTGTATGTTTTACATAGACAAAATGTTTTTTAAAAAATGTAAGAGATACAAATAAAAATTTTAAATCATGTTATAATAATAGTTCACAAAATAGAGAAACAATATTTGATCAGTAATAAATAAGCTTTAATAGCACCCACAGGGTACAAAATCTGTCAATATAACATCATAAAAATGAAATCAACAATAATAAATATTTAAAAGTCATATATTAAATAAATAATAAATACTTTAAATAGTGACAATAATTAAAATACTCATAAAAAAACAGTTACTGCAAAGTTCAAGTTAAATTTAGCAAGAGCAGCCTATTCAATTGCTCACACAAAACCAGTGTGACTACATTTCCACACAGAAACTACAGGCAGGACTGGTTAGTTTGATGCAGCGATGTAACGCAGACTGCGGAAGACGTCCTGTGTAAAACTGCGCAGCTGCCGAAGAGAAAGATGTATGGCCACTTGGACTTGATAATCACCGCTGAGCCGTGGAGAGAGCGCAGTGAACAAGGCCTTCTGGGATGCTGTGCTGGGAATCTGGGCCAGCTCCTGCATCTGAGAGCACAGCAAATATTAAAACTAAATCACAGCCATTAGGATATTCTTGTGTTGTTTGCTTCTGTTAAAGGTCTGGAAGTAATACCTCCTGGACCTGAGCAGACAGGTCTCTGATGTCAGCGAGCAGATGGGTCAGCTCTTCTGTGGAGCTCAAGAGCTCTTTGATGTCCTGCAGAAGTTCATAGTGTAGCTCCAAACCAGCCACAATACGGCTTAAACGCACATCCTGGTCACAACACAAATGGTCACAGATATTTAAAGCCTTGCATAGGGGTGATGCCAGTGACCAATTATTGACATAAACACAAAGTTGACACAGTTGTGCTGAAGATATAAGTTCAGTATGCTAGTGTGCTTCATCGAGGATTTACATGTACTTTTAATGGCTTCATATGTATCTTAATTTTCCAATGATATACAGTACTGTGCAAAAGTCTTACGCCACTAGTAATTTCACCAACAAAAATTTTTTTTTAAGTGGGTGATTTCTAGATTTTGCGGTAGCGTATCAATTGGAAATATCAGTTTGCATTTCCTAGATTATTTTTGTCATTAATTGTGATAATGCAGTGAGATTATTGTCTCCACAAGAAGTCTGACAACAGCCTGTGCTCCACATAGAGATTTGATCATCATCCAGTCTATTTGGAATGACATGAAGTAGCAGATCAAACTGAGACAGATTAAATCTAGAAGAACTGTGGCAATGTCACCAAGATGCTTCAAAAAATCCTACCTACAAAGCTAAAGTACTGTTCAAAGTTTAAGACACTGTAAAAATGCTGAAAAATGAGGATTCTTTCAAAAATAATGCCATAAATAGATTTAATTTACTTCTATTAGCTAAATCAAATAAATATTTGGTATTACAGCTTTTGGTAAAATATTTTGGCTTTTGGCCCATATTTTTTCAAGTAGCTATCCAGGTAGGTTTTTTTAAGCATCTTGGAGACAGTTCTTCTGGATCTAGTCTGTCTCAGTTTGTACTTTGTTACTCCCAGATCAGATTTCTGTGTGGAGCACAGGCTGTTGTCAGGCTCCTTGTGGAGACAATAATCTCACATTACAATTAATGACAAAAATTATGTTTGGAAATGTAAACTGATGTTTCAGTTTCTCAAATAACCCACTTTAAACCATTTTTTCGTGGTGAAAATACTAGTGACCTAAGACTTTTGCACAGTACTGTATGTGACTCTGGAGTACAAACGCAGTCATAAGCAGCACATGTATATTTGTAGCAACAGCCAACAATACATTGTATGAGTCAAAACATGTTATGACTGGTTTTGTGGTCCAGGGTCACATATATTTACTATGCTTACACTTTACTAAGTGAGAGAGTGTTTACCATGCTGAGGTCCTCTGACTTGAGCACCGGTGGAGCAGGGATCCCGAGATCACTCAATAAATAGTCCAAGTGTTCCGCTTCACTGGAGAGGGTCAAACCCTGCAAATAACACCATCTCCATCATCACAGTATACTAACAGAAACAAAACACCATCAACCCACTGTGTCATCTAAACTAAACAAAAACGAGACTTTGTAATCAATGCAACAATATCAGTCTGATAAGAATGTATAGTGAATTAGTGAGGAATGTGTTAATTCTTCACTAATGTATACTTATGAGTGAAGAACATATTGGTTATTATCTATAGTGTTTGCACCTGCACTGTTATAATGGACAACTCCTGTACTAAGTACTCAGCACGCATTCTCACCGCGGTTTTCACGCACGCCTGGTGCGCCGCAGGAAGGTCGCTCAGGATCTTCCTGGCTAAACTCATGGCGTGCTCCATCCCCTGGTTCTGGAGCGGCGCGGCGTCCGCCAGCATCAAACAACACTGCACTGCAAGAACTAAGCCGAAAGATAGCGTTTTATTGATTAATAGCAAGAAATATAAAACACTTCTCTAACAAACGCTGCTAATACACGGTCTAGTAAACATATACATTGTTTCATTTGATCTTAAACAGCTCTAAAAGTCTATTCATGAAGTTGCAAAAAGTCCATTTACTAAACGACAAAATCTGTACTTACTGAGGTAAAACTTCATTGTGGTTCTAGGTGTATCGAATATTTTACTGCATTGATTTACTACATTCTAGTAGCCTATTTAAACCCATTGAGATTGTTAAACCAGGGAAAGTTTTATGAGCTGTCTCGTTATTGCTCCCAAATTGTAGTACTATTACGTGTGATGCATTGCGAAAAATCAATAAGGAAAGGAGGAAAAAGAAAAAGACACTCCTATGTTTCCGGTGATTTGTTCTGCTCTTACAGTATGTGACTCAAAGCAAGTGGTCGTCAGCAAAATGCCCCTATATTTTTAGGGCGAATTTAATGATATGTTTATAGATCTAACACCTTTCTGACATTTAATATCAGACATATCCGGATCTGACGGACCTGAAGGCGAATTCTCCTGTGAATTCTTGTGTTTCGTCATTGCAGGAATAGCACGAAAAATCCCAGACCAACAATACCGCGTCACTGTGACGTACTGCAGGAAGAAGTCGTGCTAAATCTCGAAGAAATTCAGAGGTTACACAACACAGGCATTCTATTAGCACACTTTGAATGACTAATTGTAATTGCATTATTATTTGCGAGTACAATATTTAGGCTACCTGTGTATTTCCATTTGTATAAAATATATTTTCCTTAAAATGATCAAACATATTTCTTGCAAGTTTAATAATTTAAAATTAATAACAAATTAAAATTTGTTAATTAAGAAATGTGATCTGATTCAATCATACTGATTCATCACTAAATGTGATTTTCGGTAACACTTAAAGTCCAGTTGTGAGGCATTTACAAGTGATTAGTTAATGATGAACTGATCATTTACAAAACAACTATTTAAATGATTAATAAGTGATATGTTAATATGTTTATCTGTGATTTTTTAGATGGAGTTATAAATCATTTACATTAATCATTTACAAAACATGATTATAATAATAGTAATATACTAAATGTACAAATCTATCTTTAAAAAATAGCATATCATAAAATAATCAAACCTAGCAAATGTAAATGGTTAATAAGTTACTTGTTAACATATTAATATATATTAATATAGTATAGTAATATATTAATCACTTATAAATTATTGAAATGTCAACATTGCACTACTATCCCATAGCATCTCTATGTCAGAGAATACGGTAACACTTTATAATAACTACATGCTATGAGCATTAGTTAAGCATTAGTAAAGTCAGTTCATCCTTTATAAAGCATTATTCAAACATTAATAGTCAGCAGTTTATAAATACAGCTATAAATGCCTTGTTGTTGATTTAAATTTACAAAGATTTAAAGGCTCAGTTATCTTCCTAACAGAACAAATAAACAAACACAACACAGAGGGATGACGAACTATTCATTTCAAGATTTAAAAAAAGGAAAAAAAAGAACTTTACAGTGTTCTGTGATACTGAAGAGGTTTGCTTTTCGTTTATCACGTGTACAGATGTGCACAGTTTTATTTTTTGCATCTTGAAAAATACTTGTGTGTTCTGTATCCCTCCGTGTTGTGTTTGTTTAACTTTTTAGTTTGGAAGATAAATGAGTTTTTGCAACCTTTTAATAAATAAAGGAACATGTGTTAATATAGCATTTGTTAACACTGAGCAACTAATATCATGTGATTTATTAAATAAAAAATATTTATTAACGTACATTTAACTAATTTATTAATCTTTTACTTAGACTTCATAAATTATCTTTTAATAAACACTGACAACTCCTTAATAACTGGTTTGTAAATAATGTAATAAATAATAGAAATGATAAATTGATAATTAATAAAGTATGAAAATACAATTATTAAACATTATAAATATATGCTCAACAACAAGACATTTATAGATACACTTGTAAACTATTTACTAATGCTTTGTTAATTTTGAAACAATGGTTTATAAAGAATTCATTGAGTATTTACTAATGCTTAACTAATGATTCATAGTGAGTAGTTATTATAAAGTGTTACAGAGAAGACATCTGTCTAACTCTCACCAGTCAGTCTTTACACTGCAGAACACACTACTAAATATTGAAAACCTGTTGTGGTTTGTAAAGAGCCTGTCCTCCAACAACAAATGACTCTATAGGTCGTTTGTGCAAGTCCCTTATTATGATCTATATTTACGTTTTAAAGGTACGCGCCCTCTAGCAGGTGTAAAAATAATGACAGTGTCATATTGCGTCTGTCGTCATGCAATGACGTATGTACGGTGCAAAACACAACAATAACTCGTTACACAAAAAACAAATCTAAAAACCAAATAACAAATCCAGAATCAAAATTACAAATTAGAAAATGCAATATCAAATCTAAAAACAAAACAGCTAATCATCATAACACACGCATCTCTTAAGGACATTGACATTTATGCCATAACCACCATCCTCCAGCAGGTGGCCGTTACAAGCGCAAACTCATCTTGATGTTGTGGTGTGTTAAAAGCATGTCTAAAATCTGAAAATAGTGCTAAACATACTCCACTTTCCTCCTATGTAAACATAAACAAATCTAACTTCCTGTGTGTCTTGATTGACAGGAGTTCTGTCCAATCAGCAGCGACTATGCTGGTCACACAAAATACCTACCTTTTCGGGTTTGACTGATTTGTTGTGTTTTCTGACTTGCCGTTTTGTTTTCTTGTTTGTCGTTGTGGTTTCCGACTTGCTATTTTGTTTCCGGAGTTGTTGTTGTGTTTTATGGTTTGCTGCTTTTTTTTTTTAAAGATTTGATATTGCGTTTTCTATATACATATTTTACTAGGTTTAATTTGTATGAATGACCACACTAACCCACATCTGTTACAAACATTTTTCAAAATTATGATTTATAAGGTTTTCTAAGCACATACTGTAATGATTGGTCAGAGTTAGTCGGATCCATTTTCAGGCTTTTAATCAAAGTGATCAGGCAAGGTCGATACACAGCAAACAGGGTAATACAGGTTAGACAAAATCAGGTCCTAATCCAGGCAGAAAGTCAGAGTAGGCAGAGAACAATCGTAATCGGGTAAACAGTTCAAGGTAATGCACGACAATAAAACAATTGATAGAACGCTTAGAATTGTCACAGGAGCAAACAAGACTTCGTGTCTATCTTGCTCAAAGTCCCGGTTTATAAAGTCGTTGAAATGAGAAATACCTGTGGCAGAAATCCGCCCGGGTACGTGGGTAAAACAGTCCAAGTAGGAACAATTAGTATTCGGGCGAGGGTTCCTGCTGATGGCTGTCAGAGAGAGCCACAGAGGCGCAGCTCGTTACACGTAGATTCTATGGGTTTGAACCCATGATCATATGACCACGTCTCATCGTATAACACATCTCGCACATACTTCAGTGCTATTGTACAAATGACCTATACAGGCCTATTAATGGTGTCTACTAACACATTAATTTGACATTTAAATTATTTTTAAGTGAAATAATATATTAACTAGTAACTTAACTAGTAACTATACTGAAATGTTTTAAGCTACATTTAAATCAATAAATTTAGTTGACTAACTTTCAGCATTTTTTAGCATTTAACTAAAATATGTTTTTTGCAACCACTTACCTTGACAATTTTTTTTGTCTATTAACCTTTTACTAAGGATTATTTCATGATGCTATTTAAGATAAATTACGAAATTTGTAAATGTCATGTTTTGTAAATTATTATTTAATCATCATCTAATCACTTGTAAATTATTTATAACTTAATCTACAAAACAGATGGAAATATTAACGTTAATAATTAATAATTTAAAAGAATAATAATGTTTTGTTAATGATTAGTTCATCATTAACTAATCACATTTAAATGACTTAAAACATACATAAATTGAACATACGGGCATACCACTTATTAATTGCATATGAATGTTTTGTAAATTAATATATGTATGTATGTATATATATATATATATAATATAATGTATAATATAATGTATATATATATACATTTTAAAGCATATGGATGACATAGGTTTGTGGTATTCACACATTCATCCATCAGCTGGTGAATGAGTGAGTTATCGACCTGCAGTTGAACCCTTCATCACACAAACCAGTACGGGTGGTTTGGAAAGAGCATGGGTGAGCATGTCAGGACATCAGAGAGGCTTTGTGCTTGCTGTGGCTCACCATGAACTGAAATCTGTTCAGTTCATCTTACAGAGAAACATTCATGTTCTGTTGCATCTTCATGACCTTTCAACACAAAGGAGGAACAAATCCAAAACATAACAAAACAAACAACAACAACAACAACAAAAAAACATAATGGAATGTAAGGTTGTTTGTTAACATTGTATTTAACACACTAGTTCCCTTGAAATCACAATAACAGCTTAAATTATTCATTTGGTTGTAACTCATTTTTGCATTTTTTTTTTTTTACATAAAAAGGTTACAATTAGTTTATGAAATATGACAAGTTACAATTTCTTGAAAACTCCATTTTGTTCCATTATGATGAATATTTTTGAACATAACCTTATTTTAAAATTCTAACAAAACTTGTATTATGTATGGCAATCTACAGTTTTGCTGTGTGACCAGTCAGTGGTTTCTTTGTTGTTCTTAAGTTCAGTCACACAATACACACTACCAGACCAAAGCATAAAATAATTAATATTATTGATTGAATATTCTAAGGCTGAGCCAGTTATATTTAATAAAGTTCTCAACACACCAACCAACAAGCAAGTTATTGCCTGAACTGCAGACAACCCCAAAGACAGAACCTGCAGAAACCATGAGCCTGCTTTCAAACAGAGATCAGCAGAGACATCCAGTCTGAGCACTACACCATGGAACCTGCTGCAACTTTCCACCTGGGACAAAACACTCTTCCTCCCTGTGTGTTTGTTTCTTATGGGTTTGTGTTTAATAAAAATGTGGGCACAAACACACAAAACCCTGCGACAGCAGATTGTCCTGATGAAGGCCAAAGGCGATGAAGCTGTTTATTCCAAATCTGTGATTTATACTCCCAGTTTCACAGACAAGGCTTAAGCTAGCCCAAGACTAAATTGCACGTTTGAGCTTTCTTAGATGAAAATATCTTGCTCTGACATATCTTAAAACATGTGTCATTGTTCTGTGTTAAGATGCACACCTGTAACATTTTCTTATAATGCATTTTTGTAAAAGTTGCTTAAATATCTTAATTTAACTAATGCCTAGTCCTGGCTTAATCTATGCCCCGTTTGTGAAACTGGACCCTAGAATATTGCAGGTCTAGACTGACCCCAATTCACCCATGTCCTGATAAGGGGAACCATTTCAACGCTGCAGCGCTGGAAGGGCTCAATCTCAGGATGTTTAAGAGAAGTTGAACTCTGTAGTGACCCCTTCGAAAAATACTTAACCTGCTTATGTGCTCACATCTAAATGGGCAGAGTTCCCAACTGATCTGAAAATCAATTTTGTGTCTGAAGTGTAATAATGATTAAAATGGCTATTAACATGATCTACAGTTGCTGTGTAATGTTTCTGTTTATTTTTGTTGCACTGTACTAAAGCATAAAAATACCATAAAACATTTGCAGATATTAAGGAGACATTCTAGGCTAAAAAGCAAATACATTTTTCTGCTAGGAAATGTGTGTTCAGTGCTGGTGTGGCGACAAATCAAGTCCCCCCTTGAAATTCGGTCCCATCAGGACCCCAAGAGATCCCACTGGCTTAAATTACTTGTAGTAAGTACTCTCTTTAGTGCCTTATTAAAATCCTACGTTATGATAAATGCTGTTTTAACAACATTACAATAATTTATGTCTATATTCATTAGCATATGTATTAACATAGCAGACAGTTACCGGATTAGCTTTATAGTTTATTTTATAAAGGAATTTGCGCTTATTCCATATTGTTAAATTGTCCAAATGTTAAATGTTTTATTTTATAAACAAATCTTTTTTTACTGATTATAAAGACTTATTCTATCTTTTTGCGTGGTGCATTGCATCACGCCTTGTAAACATAACACCATGTCTGCATTTATGATCGGAAAAACAACAAACAATAAGCACCTCCCTTCACTACTGAAAACTCGCTTTTGAGTAGCAAGTACCAGATTCTTTTAATATGAAAATGCAAAGTAACTTAAAAGGTTGTGAGTCAGAAGCACCAGACTTTTCTTGCGGAGTTAGAATTGTCATAGACTGCTCTGTCAGGTTTAAGAACCAGTGCGTAAATGAGCTGAACACACACTATTTGTGTTGTAACAATATGTAAATACAACTTAACCACTGATTTCTAGTTGTGTCCTCTTTTGGAAGCAGTTTCACTTTCACAATGGAACCGATCTCCAGAACACGGTGCACAGTAAAACTACAAAACTACAGAATAATAGCTCCGCCTTCATTCTTTGTATACACATTTGCATTATGAAAATAAACCCACATTTAGCTATATTAGCTATAACGGTTTGTAACACTCCAAAGAGAAAGGAAAATTTATTGCATCATATGACCACTTTAAACCTAGAAAATGTAAATGACAGTAACAAGCAGCTTACCCTCGGTTCTTCTCACCTGGAGCACAGATGAACTTCCAGATGAGAAGAACCTCTGCAATTCTGTTCTGTATTTATATCATCACACATTTAACTCAAGTCTTTCATTTATATATATATATATGAAAAAATGAGTAACACAGGCAAGTATTCCACACTGTACTGTCTGTTAACCACCTGACACTTTTTATCCAGCCAATCAATTCCACTCACTTAAAAAAACTATACTCACATTACATTATAAACTTTACCGATCATTTGATAAAGCAAGACAAGGCTTGTCAACACAACAACACTTTCTAACAAGACACTATTGTGTTTGAGATCGTTCTTGCAGCAAACCGCATTGTTGCTATGAATGTTTAAAACTGCATGTCTCTGTGAAAAAACAACAACAACAAAACTGGAGAAATTTTGAAGTTCTTTATCATGTTATATCACACAGTATGTTCATGGATTATAATAAGAGTAAACTAAAGAACCCGGGAGGAACAGACGAGAAAAATCCAAAGAAGAGAGACAAACAAAATAAGAAAAGGGATGTGAAACTGCAGACTCATGGGAAACTGTCATCATCATCTTCCGCCATCTCTTTGGCAAACTCTAGGTCCTGCTGTTCCCGCTCTCTTCTCTCCTGTGAACACACAAGCAAACACACACACAGGCACAGTGGATGAGCTCTAGCAGACCCTTTGCACTGCTTTACACAGTGTGTGTGTGTGTGTGTGCATGTCAGTCTTACCTCAGCAGACTCCAGGTCCTTGTTGTACGCCTTCGGTGGAAATCTCATGGCCTGCAGAGAAACATGTGAACAGCACTTTTATCACTGCTTTGTGTATCTAAACATGGCCCTTTCCCCTGCTTTAAACCCATGTGTGTTGACTGTCACAGTTTAATTATATGCATTTATGATGAAATACATTTCCGTGCCAATCAATGTTTATTTTTTCATCTTACATTTATATAAATTAACTGTATGCTTTACTATTGAAGTAGACCAGGGTCAGGTAACAGGAACACATCAATGCTATAAGTGGCTGAATTACAGAAATCCCACCTTAACGGACATGTTGTGTATATCCAGGCAGAAGGAGATGCGCTGGTGGAAGGCCAACTGAGGCTCTCGAGTGCTGTAGATGTCCATGGTCTCTTTAGACTGGACATAACCTTTCTCGTGGTTTATGCTGGCCTCGATCACACCGTCACGGATGGCCTGGACAGAAAGAGTGGTCAGACGCTTCTGGCTCCTGATGAAGCCCATGGGAGGACTGTGAGAGCCTCACCTTAGCCACGATGAACTCTGCGTCTTCAGGGCTGTCCAGCTGCAGCTTCTGAGCGATGTCAGCCAGAGAGATGCGGGAGTACGACAGGCTGATCATCCTCACCCCTGCACCAGAAACAAACAACCAATCAATCACAAATCATAACTCAATCATGAGATTCATTCATATGCACTGGAAAGCTTGTGAGTTAGATTAAGCCATTGGTATTCTAAACTGTTAAAAAACTTTTTCGCCCTTGATAAGACATCATACCTCTTCAGAATGACCCCAACATAAATGTGAAAATAATACATTATTGTTATATAACACTGTACACTAATCTATGCTATTTTAATGTTTCTGTAGGACAATGTGAGAGAAACCTACTCAATAGGAATTGTAAATTTCAATATATTTTTGTAAAAATGTTGAATTATTGTAAATATTACCAACTCTTTATGAACATTTTGGGAATAGAATCACTATAGTATGTTTTTAATATTTATATTATGCTAATTTAGCATTATAAGACGATGGAGCTTTAGTAATTAGAATAACCATGAAAGTATGTTTGCTTCACTAATAACAATAAAAAAACACACTGGGATTAACAAGCTGCTGGGTTCATGAATATTAAATTACTTTTGTCAGTGTTCACTTAAATTTGATTTGCTGCAATCAAAACAGGGACGACAATAAGTGATTGGCAGTCATTAAAGTCCTTAGCACATTGTAGGGCTGCACGATTAACCTTTATCACATCGATATCGAGGTTTTAACTCCCGCGATTACCTAACCTCAGGAGTCTGAGGTTTTTTCCCCCGCCTCTGACATTGGAGTGACAAACCTATTAGCCAATCAAAACGGTCAAATCTCACGTTCCTGGCTTGCTGGCCAATTAGAAAGGGCAATGGAAACAAGGTTGTATGAAGTGCACCGGCACAGTGTTGCCAACTTAGCGACTTTGTCGCTAGATTTAGCGACTTTCAGACCCTCTTGGTGACATTTTTCCAAAAAAGCGACTAGCAACTTCTTGGACAAACCTCAGCGAGTCTCTGGTACTGCCGCGCAAGCTCTTGTGTTCGAGCTCTCAGCGCGCACACACCTCTCTGCGTCTGTTCTGTTCAGCGAGCGGAGCAGAGCTTTCGGTTAAAATAGATATTATTTTGCTTCTAACTCGATTTTACATGCAAATATAGCAAAAATCACAGCATAGCCATTGTCTATATCTTATTTGTACTTGGTTTCATCAGACAACGGCTGAAAAAACTTGTCCCT
>JAUMHP010000143.1:130885-156124 GCA_032361065.1 Enteromius trimaculatus | reverse complement strand
TATACAATTCAAAAGCAATCGGCAAATTTCAACATGCATTTTTTTTTGTAAATGTCATTTATCAATATTTTCAATGCCTGCTACCAGCTGAATAATTATATAGTTAACTCAACCCCAGGTATTTGGAAAAATGGTAATTACAATGCCTTCAGTCAGCTCCAGTGAGAAGGATGAAAGCTTAATGGAACATAGAGGAATACTCAGAGAAGACATTCATGACAGTCAATTAAGCACAAACAATAGAGTGTTATTTATTTATTTATTGAAGACATAAAAAAACCTTCCAGACATCTGCCACCCATTCTGCTTAATAAAGTCAGCTTTTGGTGTTTAAAACCAAAAAAAAAGACTCAAGACAGTGTTACCCCCAAAGTAAGAAAAACGGAATTCAGCACATCCAGCTGTGTTAACTCTGCTTATAGAAACCTGATTGCTTGACACCAACTGCTTAGCACAGCTGAGGATGGAAGGCTTATCAGAAGAAACATGCTGCTGAGGAAAGGAAAGCTGTGGCTTTCCGTGACCCACTGGCATTGCATTTGCCTGAGGAGATTATGAGGACAGTAGGTGACATAAAGTCAGCTCGGACTCAGAGCTTTGCATTAGTTGGGCTTATTCTAACAGTAAACAACTGTAATGTTCATAAAGTTCACAAATAAAAACAAAAAAATAAGTTTTTCCACATTGCACTAGTTGGTTTTATGTATTTAATAATTAAGGTCGTCAAATACCCCTGTATACAAAGGTTCTTTAAACTTAATTAATTGTGCCTCTTGCAATAGCTGCTACCAATCACATTTTTGAATTCAAGAGCAGTCTGCGGCAAGCACCGTTTCCTGATTATTTTAAGCATTTTTAAAATAATATCTCAAGTATTTTATAACAACTGTATTCATTTTTTTTCCCTTACGACGAGATCATTCTTTCCTAGGGACCAGCCATTCACTGCATTGTAATGGGCTGTGATAGCAGCCACATACACTTTTAAAGTGGAGGGCGACAGCCTGCGCTTAAACTTTTCTTGCAGGAAGGAAAGCACTACTCCAATTGTGCATGATCGGGGGTCTACCGCACGAGCAGAACACCAGCTAGCGAACATACTCCACTTCAGGGCATAAGCTTGCCTCGTAGAGAGGGCTCTGGCCTGAGTGATAGTGTCTACCACCGCCAGTCTGCTGCGTCCCGTCCAGGAGCCACACATGAAATTTCCAAAGATCTGGAGCCAGGTGCCACAGGGTGCCGTACCACTGAAAGAGGAGGTCCCTTCTCAGAGGTATGCGCCAGGGAGGAGCTGTCACAAGGAGCATGAGTTCCACAAACCAGGTCTGGGTGGGCCAGTATGGGGCTACCAGCAGGACCTGTTCCTCGTCGTCCCTGACCTTGCACTGTATCTGTGCGAGAAGGCTGACTGGGGAAAAGGCGTACTTGCGTACGTAAAAGGACTTGCTGGAAGTCCACCTGTGCTTCACCGAATTGACTCCAGATCAGCTGAACCGTCTTGGGGTGGAGACGTCACCCCCCGGGAAATGTAAGCTGTCGTGAGAGTGCGTCGGCCACACGATTAAACTCTCCAGGGATGTGAACAGCATGCAGTGATTTGAACTGGTGCTGGCACACATGCTAAATGCACTTCTACCAGCTCCAGGCAATTGATATGCCAAAGCAGCCGGGGCCCTGTCCAGAGCCCTGAGGCTGCTTGCCTGTTACATACAGCACCCCAAGCCCACACTAGAGGCATCTGTCATGACGACAGTCTGCCGAGACACCTGGCCCAGAGGCATTCCGGCACGCAAGAACATAGGGACTGTCCAAGGACTGAAGATGTGGTGACATGTCGGCTTGATTACCACTCTGAATACCCCGTGGCGCCATGCCCATCTTGGGACCCAGGAGTGCAGCCAGTGCTGAAGAGCGGAGTGCGGAGAGGCGAGGACAATTCCTCCAGGAGGTGACACTCTGCGGGTACAAGTGCACTGCAACCGCATGCTCAACCTGGGGAATGCTCTCATAACCCTAGGCCGCCCCACCGTCGAGTTGAGGTTGGTGAGGACAGAGGAGGGAGACGAGTGGCTTCTGGCTGTAAAAGGAGCCTTCCACGACTTCGTCACCACTTCATACACCTCCGGGAAGAATGGCACCGGGGCCGGCCGTGACTAAGAGTCACGACCTGACCCAAGAAACCAATCATCCAGCAGAGAGCGTTCAGGGCTGGGAGACTTTGACACCTCCAGCCCGATGCTCTCGGCTGCTCGGGAAAGCATGGCTATCATCTCTGAGTCCGACTCAGTGTTAGCTGCGGCGCCTGAAGGAAGCACCTGGTGGGGAAGCTCTCACTATCCTCGAGTCTGCGCCAGCCCTCGTTGCAGAGTCACCACCAGAGGTGTAGAACTCGGCGCGAAAGGTCGACGTTGACTCACTCGCACTCCCCCGGAGGAGTAACCACACCCAAGAGGACACGGTCGGAATGGCATCTTTAAAAAGGCGACTGCCAAACGTGTCAGAAACTCCTCTTTTGTGAAACGGACAGGGAAATCGCTGGATTGCACAGGGACTCCACTGCGTTGTCTCGCCACACCGAACAGCTCCCACTTCCTTTTCTCTCGTGGTATCAGCACTGAACCAGAAGACTGCATGCAACACAGCTCTCGGCTCCGAAGCAAAATCTGATGAGTGGATACACCTGCTGCCTATTAATACCCACTCAGCAGGGAGTGGCTCAGCATGCAAATTCCACTAGCCAATTTTCATTGGCGTTTTCTCTCTATCAGAGCGAATCGGGCTCCCAAGTATGAACCCAGTTTGTCATCACGACATAACTCGTAGTGACTGACAGACAGGGAACCCAGATTTAATGATAGATGATTGATGCTGAAAAAAATATAAAGTGGTTCTCTAAATCTGATTGGCTAATCACAATGATGTTCATGTGAACTCATTGATTAGTTGGTTCTGGTGTGTTTGATTTGGGCAAGCTGTAGGATTGTATCTCAATGGAGACCCCGGTTCTAGTTATCTTAGAGAGGCAGTTCGTAACAGTTTGATTTTCTAGGAAATAGATGCAGGGGAAATGGCCAATATAGTTTAAACCATAAAATCATTGTTAAATTGCTTCAGCTTACAGAGAGCAGCTTTGTCTATATCACCATAGTGTTTAACCAGCTTCTTCACAATAACTGTATTACTGTTTCTTGAAAGTAAAATGCTGATTTTGTCTGATGTGTCTATCAGGGAGGGCCTCTGAGCTTTATTAACCAGCAGAAGCAATCCATCAAGAATTTTACTGCTTCACTGCCACTGCAAGAAGTCATTTCTAAAAACCAGTGAACTGCACTCACCAGAGTCATTCTCTGGAATATGGCAGAACAACGATTAGATGAAGGAGCAATAATTGTCTGAACCTCAATACTAATAACTGTATAAGGGTCATTCTACGGAAAAGATGCCGTTTGTGTGATAAGAAAAAAAAATGTTGACCTCTAATCTAAATATTTGCATAAATGTCACTGTTTCCTGATATCGGAAATCTGCATTGATTGAAATGTGAGTTTGTTATAATACTCTTGTCAGTTAACATCCACTCTTTCTCCTTGGTCTTTCTGTTGTCACTTTGTCCGCCCTGATAAATGACTGTATCAGGCTTTACAAGCACACATGCCCTACACATAGTTGTTCCGGCCACAGTGGATGACCACAGTCGGGTAATCAATTTGAAATCCTTCCAGAGAGAATGGAGATGTTCTTCTGTAACTTATCACCTTAAAGTGGGGAAGCATTCGATTCGACCATCAGCAAACTGGCCTATAAGATCCCAATACCTTTCACCAACGATTTATGAAATGTATTATCCCTACTGTATCAGTAATGTTACTCTTTTCATTTAGGAGGACTTACATGACTTAATGTCAAAGGTCATTGTTATCATCATTCTAGTGAAAGTTGTTAATATTCTTTGTACTTGTTACTAATACTGCCTTTGTGTGCCGAGTGTGACATGGTGAAGGAAATGGTTATGACATCAGAAAACAAATGTGTTGGAGATGATTTCCAACAGTGTTGCAAAGTGGATATTCTGCAAGTGCCTAAGGCAAGGAAAGATATCCAAGACGATTCTTCAGCATTATCTGAACTTTGCAAGCTGTCGAGTTCTGACTGTTGTCCAGATGTATGGCAACTATATTTTCTTGGCCTTGCCTTAACTTCCGTTTTGCACATGTATGGTACAAAGAAATTAATAGCCATTTTGTAATCTAGAATCTTACCTTACAAGACTAATTAGCATCACTTCAGAAAATGAACTCATGTAATCAACTTTATATACAAACAGTCTGAAAAGAGCATGCCTCCTAATATTAATAGGGTGAATAAATAAAGGGAGGTATTTGCATGCTAATTAGTGCTAATGATCTTTTTTAGCACAATGATTAACTCCAGGGTGTTCATCTGGGATTGAGTGCCATAGGGAGACTACATAGCCAGATGCTGATATCAGCATAGAATGTTCTCGAATGTTTCTATGTATTTACCATGAACTGCAAAAGCATAAATGATAGGAGTACTTGGGCGCATATTCGTTATCTTTGCCAAATTGGTGATATATTGTATTCACAAAGTAACATTCTGTGCATATTGTAAATGTGCAAACTAATCAATTAATAGCTAGGGTTATCTACAGTTGCACTGGCATATAGGATTACTCACTTGAGTAAAGCAAGAGTGCTTCCTATTATTATTATTATTTTTTTTTTTAAATAAATTAATTATTTAATTAATTAAAACAAAGGAAGTTTACAGGTGCTGTGTTTAAGGTAATAATTAGGAAATCAGCACATGTAATTTCAAACTATTGTGTGCTTAGTACTATTTTTAAATGTAAGCTAAAATGTACAATTTCACATTCTTACCTTAAAAATTAAGAGTGTTTAGTGGTCCGTAATGTGCTTAGTGATGTTATAGTGGGTTTTTTTGTGATGTTCCTGTAATTGGTTTAAGCATTTCTTATTAATTTTAATTAAGTGTTTAAATAGTGAGACAACTGACAAAAGACTATGTTTAAACACATACTTGCCTTGGTCTGTTGGTCTGGTTCTGCCATGCGCATAATACGTCATTACGTTGAAAATGTCACGCTTAATGTAGGCAGAAATAACGAGTTATTGTTTATAAATGTGGAGGAGGACGACCGTTCAAAGTCATTCAATGGTTAATGACACATATTCAAACGTGTCTGTGTCAGTTTGTTTAAAATGGTTAAATTGTGACTTTTCATAGATTTGGTACTTCTGCCTAAATCCAGTGTGACCTTTTCAACGTAATGACCTATTACGTGAATGGCAGAACAGCAATACGAGCATTTTTGTTTACTAAGCATATACATTTTGTCTACTTTATTATTATTAGTAGTATTATTATTATTTACTTTATGTTTCGGTAGATAAGATTCTTATTCATTATCTGGTATCATTTATTGCTCTTAGAAGCTGCGCTGAAACTGTAATTTTGACCTTCAACCATTCAGAGTCCATTAAAGTTCACTAAATCCTAGAATGTTTTCAAAAAAACAAAAAAATAAATATTGCATTATCGTAGCATGATAACTTTAATGTTTGATTGCAAAATTTGAGAGATTTTCATATGCAAATGTCCACACAGTTCTAGCCTCCAACAAAAAGCCTCCAAAATATCAAGAGAACACTTCTACAGTCCTTGTTTTACCCATTTCCATTAAATGTCATGTCAGGGACTGCCAGAGTGGATTTGGACCGCTCTCATGGGTAATGCCACAGGCTTTCAGCAGACGTCAATGGGAGCATAGCGCTTTTCCTCAAGGCAGGCCACAATAATTGGGCACACTTAACCATTCATGCTCTCCTTTTGGGCATGCCTGTGGCTGTCCGGAGGTGCTGGACGCCATGTGTTCTTACAAGCCAGAATTCTTTTGTCATACTCTTACACGCTCTTGTCCATACCCAGTTAGCCAGGGGTAGTGTGGTAATTGCAATTAAGAAATGTTTCACTGCAAAATTGATCTAATAAATGAGGTGAAGGTTTACTGTTATGTAACACAAAAAGACAATTAAACCATCCGCTATGTCTTATCCTTATAAAACGAATGACTTGTCAAACACAACTTGGGCTATTATTGTGCCTCAGCAGCTCAGAGACGATCATGCAATCTGCCAGAAAAAAGCTTGTTAGCCCACTCAGGCTTGCCATGTTATGACAGTTATTAGGGGATGGAGTAATTGTTTTGGATTTGAAATGGTGTAAGAGATGGCGAAGCAAATGAGGCATTGGCCAGGCTCTCTGATTAACAGAATAAGCAGGAAACATATTCTCTTTCTTCAGCTCCTCAGATATCTCTACAGTTACATTTTAATAGATTAACATTCAAGTTTTACTTATTCACTTTATTTTTCCTGTCTGCTATTCATTGAAATATTCATGTTTGGGTTAAACAATTTTTCATCCTTAACATGGAATTAGTTCTGCTAAATTAGGCATCTCAAATAATGGTTCAGTGCACAAAATGTGCTTGCAAGCTTATGCTTCAAAAGCTTAGCAGTCAAAGGATGTTTTGCAATACCCATTGCTCAAAAATGTTTAGTTTTGTTTGTCTTGAAACATGTTACTGTGCCATAGAAAAATGTACATAATACATAATTCAGATATCTGTGGAGTGTTTTATTCAATTCTATCATGTGGGTAGTGTCCCCTACACTAAACCCAACCCTAAACCTACAAATTTTTAAATGGTGTACATTTAAATGGCAAATGAGAATCGCTAAAATTGTTGAATATATTATGAGACAAAGGTCTTCTTAATGAATTTTAATTCCATTATGGCTTTATTTTGCCCTTCAAACAGCATCTTTGTACTTCAAAGCATAATATTTGCATGTATACAATTCATTTGCTCTTCAAGTGAAGCAGAGTTCTGGGAAGTTTAGCACATATGTTTGTTTATGGATGGACACTGGTCCTCCAGGACTGGGTCTGAATAGCCTGGCTTTAAAAAAAAAAAAATCGAACAGTAGTTGTCAATTCCAGCTCTTGGGTATGACTCCTCTGACTCCTCCTTTTGTATGTCTTTGTTACCTGACGCCCTTGGTTCCATTCATGGATCTTGCTCCTAATGATCCGAATTAGGTGAATTTGTAGGTGAAAATAAGAAAGACAAATTGCACAGTGCAGTAGTACACCAGGACTTAAAATTGAGAACCATTGTTTGAAGAGGATCGAGCCCTCTTTGCAACAGACAGCTTAATCACTGTAGTAAGCGTTGACAAGTCTTGCTTGTTCCTACCCACTGATCTAAAAGTAGAAACAGATGTTTTGTTTTGCACCAGATCCACTCGAGAATGCCAGTAGGATTAATGTTTTGCCCACACCCAAAACCATCTGCTGCTCTAAATAGTACTCATGGACACACTCTGGCTTCAAACCAGTCAATAGGTTTTAATTTATATATAATATGCAGCTATGCATAGATGGTTATCCAAAGACTGGATTGAAATCCATCATATGATTCCAATCATCAAGTGTCAAAATTGAGTTGTCTAAAAGCAATATACTATTTGAAAAGATTATTCTACTTTATTAGAGCCTAAACTTACATTTACCAAAGGTTTTAGTGTGTGTGAGAGCATATTTTAAGCAAAATTTTGTCATTGGGCTTTCATTACTCTCTTACACCACGTCAAAAGAAATTCAGCCTAACTAAAAAAAGTCAAATGAGTCAGAATTTGGCTTAAAATAGAATGAAAATAGCACAGTATATGAATGATGCCATTGCTATGAGACCACTGAGGTCCATTGTCTGTAAATTTTTCATTTTCAAAAATAAGATTTGCTCTCTAAATGACTAATCGGTTGTTTAAAATTCTTAATATGCATGTATAATTAAGTTTAGACAGTTTGCAAAAATATGAATGCCCGTGGTATGTAACTGAGAGCTGGAAGATGCAAAAGTAATTAACAAGGCTTATGACTTGTGAGGGAATGTGTGGACGCAGCCTCTGCATTTACAGATCCATAATCTACATCTTTGGACTTGTCTTTCCTACTTAATTTGACTCGTTGCTTAGTAAAGTTAATCAAGCAGAAAGTTGCAGTTTAGAGAGTCAATTAAACTGACAGTAATCAAACAAGCTCATGGACAGGATACCACATTGGTAAGAAAAGAAAAAAAAAATATCTGTCAGAAACGTTACCAACCTTTTAAAAACAGTAGCATATTAATTAATAATAATTTAACAATTGTCATTCCTCCAAAATAATGAGTTACCCTTTCAGTCGAATCACTTTCGACGTTACATATGGAACTCGCCAGAGAGACCAATTGCCTTTGAGCTTTATACAAAACGCCAATGAATATTGGCGTGCACTTGATTGCTACTAACAAACGTGAACTAACCAAAATAAAATCTCTACCCGCTACTGAAAACAGAAATTAAAAAAAAGAAAAACCATCTAAACTCCTCATGCTCTCCAAAATGAACAACAGGAACACACAGCCAGCCTCACCGAGGCCGGACCAAACACCGTAATGAAAAACAGTAAACAAAGGAAAAGAGAGAGAGCGAGCCACTGTCGCCTCACGGCCTTTATATGCAGAGTCTTTCAATGACGTCACGACGCACGGGACCAGATTTCTCCTTCAATGCCACCTAAAAGGTCCAGACACAAACGTCATACATACACACCACGATAAATCGACAGACATTCGTAACAGCTCGTTTCGGCTGGCATCGAATCCTGCGGGCTGGTGGCCTTTATCAAGGTCGGCTGTGCTAGTCATCTTGCATTCTAGTGAGCAAAGAGTGCACGGAGTTGCCGCGTAAGGTCTTCCCTGGGCAAACCGGGAGAGAGAGCAGATTTTTCCACGGTTGGTGAAAACGTTGAATGTCGATCCGGCCGTGCACTTTTGGGTGCGAAAGTTTCCTCACCTCTTTAGACGGACATGAACGCTGCCTCGTGTGTCTGTCTTCGGCAGACGGTGAGGCAGAAACCGCATCGTTTGCACCTTGAGAACTGCAAGATAACTGCATTAAAGCTCCAAATCAAAGGGCTAGTAAAGTATGTTAACATAAATATATAAAGTAGATTTCTGGTACATATTATTATTATTATTATTAATATATTAATTCACATATATTTATTTCTGTTAAGTGTGGGCATAGAGTGAGCAAAAATCTTGATGGTCACAATAATGACAGGTGCGAACTTAGCTAGACAATACAAATCCAATGGCAGTTGCTACTGATTTTTTATTTTATTTTTTTTAGTCTCACTGTTCCTATCAGTGTTGCATAAGTTGTTTCAGACTTTTAATCCTGAAAGCAGATTCTGTTCAACAAGTAAAACCTGTATATAATACCTGAGTGTTTCCTGCTTCTTTTCAAGAAAAATAAAAGCTTGTTTTCCCATAGAATATCAGTGTAGTTAAACATCTGATTTTAGTACAGCACTCCTAGAGGTAAACAGCTTGAAGAGACTCAGTTTGAGGAGACAGGACTCTGTGGTGCAGGTGTCTGATCACTAAAAAACAAACACCAAATCTTTGAGCATGCTAATATCAATAAATTTAAGCTATATATTTATATAGAATGATTTTGTAGTCAGGCTTTAGACTACAACAGGCTTAATTAAATCTACCCTGTAATCACAATTTGTGTAAAGAGGAATACTTTGTTGCTGTTTAACCCATTCTCATGAAATTATGCATGCCAATTAAAAATGTATATTGTGTATGCTACATATGCTCTGGTGTTCTGCCATTAGTGTTAATTTTAGTTAGGAACTGCAGTGATATGCATATGTTTTGTAAGTAGAAGCACATTCTATTATGAGCCTATGTTGAATTAATTAAATTATTTTAAGGAAATGTGATTATTACTGCTTTCATGATTTTCATTCATATTCTGCACATGGTTGGTCCTCATGTTCTGTCAGAAGAAATAACCATCTGCCCATCTGCCTGTCAAACCAGACTCATCGCTCTGTCCTCCACTTTAATGCACCCATTCACAAGACATCATGTCCTGTGAGGCAGCCGTAAGCTCCATCCAGCTGTTTCACACTTCCCTTCAGATTTTGGACAGCCTGTTCGTGCTAATGTAAAGCCAGCGTGGAGTCCCTGAGCATAGCTAAGCTCCAGACATGATGTTCACGGGCACACTGACCTGATCAGCAACCACAACGAAAGGGCTCTGTGCATCTGTACTATTTTCGTGAACTTTTGCTCTTTTCTTCCCTCTGGCCACTGTAAGCTTTCTCTGGCTTGTGACAGGATAAGAAAAGTGTCTCCAGAGAACGGGTGAAATATTCAAAAGCCTCTCTATAATGATGGAGGACAGCCAGAGGAACGTAAAGCAGATGCTGTCTCATCAAATTCACTGTCAATAAATTCTCCCAGCTGCCCTTCTGATGCACTAGACATCAGTAAGCTCACCATTAAGAACTGGAATTTTGGACACTTTCACAGAAAGCTTTGCTCCATTCATCACAAAAGCTGACATATATAAAAGATTGCCACTGCCTCTACTATTCTTAAAGGATGATTTTTTTTTCTTTTATTTTTTTTGTTAATAAGTCTGAGTAAAAGGAATGGCTCCTAAGGGAAAATGAAAACGAATCATACTGGTTTCTTTGTTATGCAATTGTTTTAAGAATGTTCATTCTTCTCTTGTACTTACATATGACACCTCGTAAAAAAAATGTGTCATTATTCATATTGTATGTAGTAAAGTGTGTATAAAGATAAATTCTTCAAGCAAAGCTACTGTATATGTTTTGGCCAGTGTGAATTCATTAGGTCCTGAGCACCGATGGAAACACAGTTTCTTTTTCTGAATTCTTACCAAAAAGTCCTATTTTTTGTATGCATTGGTATGTTACATGTCTAACAAATTTCATACATGTATGTAAAAAAAATAGCTTGAGAGGCACTTTTGTTGAAATTTTGTAGGAGCCATTTTGCAACACCCACTTCTGAGATCCATATCAGAGTTTTGGCAGTCCATTTTAGACATTCTACTAATTATAAGTAACTTTGTCTCCTAGTGTTACCCTTTTTTGAGGGCCTAACATGCTGAAAAGCTTTTTTTCTATTTTCAGGCATTTTATTTAAAATACTTCCTCCTAGTGATTTAAGAGACCTAAAGCCCTTTGAGACGTTAAATTGTTAAGATCTTGAGTTTTCGCTGAAGGCTGTTGGCCACCGGAAGTGGCATGTTTTATGCTCTAACAAACTTCTCCTTGTGGTGTAATGACATCAACATTATATTTGGTCAGTGTACTCTAAAGGCCCTGGTGGTGCTAAATTGTGAAGATCTTGAATTTCTGTTGAATGGTGTGCCCTTGGCAGCTTGACAAATTTTGATGTTTTGCCATGGAAAGGAAGTTGCTGTAGTTCTGCCATACTATGTCTGATTTGCTCTAAACTTCACATTTGATAAGAGTCCTGGCCTGAACAAATTAAAAGGCTAGTAATTTTTTATAATCATAGTGCCACCTGCTGGCAACAGGAAATGCATTGTTTTACACTAATCCAACCCAGCGATGTCCAGTCTGCACTAAACTTCACATCTTTTGTAAGAGCCCACATTTTACACTAACTCAAACATACCATGTTCAGTCTGCACCAAACCTCATGTTTGGTTTGAAGAAATCTGTAAGCCAATATTCAGTCAAAGCACTGAATTCCTTTCATATTCATATTTGATATTCCTTTCAGCTGTCTGATATATATATATATATATATATATATATATATATATAATTATATTCCTATACATGATTTTGACATATTCCACCTATATTTACCAGTTTAAATGCATATTATTATATGCTGATTTCCAAAACCACCAGAATGGCAGTAAGCCTAGGTGCGATGGCCATTTCAGTACTGTTTACAGCTTTAATGAGTATTTATGTAGGTTAACGTTTGGTTCTACCACACAGACATTACTTAAGTTTAAGTAAAACAGAAAAAAAAATAAAATAATAAATTTACCTGTGTACTTACAGAGTCACTAGATGTGTATCTAGTATGTAACCACAGTGTAAGTACACAGCTGTAATATTTCTGTAACTACATACATGTTACACCCCTCAGAATGGCGTGTGTAAGTACAAATGTGTAACAGGACATTGGTAACAACAGTTTTTTCACTTCAATAAGTAGTCATGTTTCAGGAATTAAATCGCTACATTCCGTAACAGCAGTATGTACAGTATAGGAGTAACTGGAACAGGGGGTGTAGTTGGGTTGTTTTAGGAATATGTAAAGTGGGTGGAGTTGGTGCACCTCTATAATACAAGTGTATATACTTGGTAAATCTTCATGAACTGCCCACTTAATATAAAGTGTAACATTCTGGTGAAACACCAACTCCAATTTATATGTAAAGCCTAATTTACTGCTAGCTGCTGTGTAACATCAGAGTAATTACATGCCAAATCCATACCAATTGTATATTTAATACAAAGTGTAACACTTCATTTACCAAAAAGTGCTGTTAGTCCTGTTACATATTTGTACTTTCATTACCAAAAAGTGTTGTTACCAATGTCCTTGTTACACATTTTTTTACTTACACACACCATTCTGAGGGTTGTTACATGTTTGTAGTTACAGAAATATTACAGCTGTAGTTACTATGTACCAGTGTGTACTTACACTGTGGTTACGTACTAGATACACATATAGTTAAGTACAAATGTATTAGGGACACTTAATATAAAGTGGGACCAAAATGTTTGGGTAACACTTTATAATAATGTCCAGTTGTAAGGCATTTATAAGTGATTAGTTAATGATGAACTAATCATTTACAAAACATAACTATGTGTTCATAAATGATTAATAAGTGATATATTAATATGTTTATCTATGTTTTGTAGAGAGAGTTATAAATCATTTACAAGTGATTAGATGATGATTAATAATTTACACATGAAATGTATATCGTACATTTTACTATCTGTTCGGATATACTTAAAAATATAATATGTCATATGGACTACATTTATGATCATTTATTTAGCTTTTTCATACTTAAAAAGTCATAGGAATTAGGAAGAATATGTGAGTGAGTTAACAATGACCACATTTTGAGTGAGCTTTAATAAACATGTATAACACAGCGAGCAAAATGATTTATATAAATACTGACAGGTGTTCAATATTTATTTTAATTGGCATCATCCTCAAAAGCTTCAAGCATGGAGAAGGACACAGTGAAGGCCTGTGGGAGAAAATGCCACACCTGTTGTTTTGATTGCCATGTGGTGGCATGAGAGAAAACTGGACCTATGACAAATTACCCGAGATCCCTGTTGGATTTCATGAATAATAAGATAAAGGTATGAATTAGCAATTCCGCTTGGCTGGTTACTGGATTCACTTTTTTTTTTTTTGGGGAAAACAAGAAGATTAAAAGATTTTCAGGGTAAGGATTGAACCTTAATTGGGCTACTTCCCAACAAGACTTTAAAGACTATGGAGAAATGTTAATTAATAGAGTTTTCCCCCTTCTTGTTGTTGTGCGGAGGAGCTGTGCTTTAATAAGATAAGGCTCTGATTTTTCATGTAGAACAATAAATTAAATATTGTTTGTGATGTTTTTGTAGACACTACAGAAAACACTAATGAGGGTAGAAGTTAAGATTGAGCCTTTTTTGTGTGTGCTTACAAACAAGCTATAAAAAGAAAACACTGAAGTGTTATTCATTGATAAACTTACCGACTGACATTGTTTTTAACACACTGATGTCTCAAGAAATTGTACAAATTTCTGCATTTGCTGGGCAGACATGTTAGGAGGAGCCTTTAATAGTTTACTTTGTCATTAGAATTGTGTCACAGATTTGATCTTACAATACAGGGATAGTATGGTCCCTTTGTATTCATTTGTAAGAAATCCTAATGAAACAAGCTGCCAAAGTTCTATTGTTCTTGCATAACAACACCTGAATAATTTAATGAATATTTAATTAACCCCTTTAACAAGGGGTTAATAAAAAAGTACTTACAACGTATTTCAATCACTGTTACAGTAGCTAGCGGATATATATATATATATGGTAATTTATGAGTAATGTTATTATATGAAAGGTCATCTTACCTTAATTATTAAAATGGCCTTGTACAAAAATAATATATATATATTTTTGCATGAGGAGTATAAATTACTCCAGGGGGAATTGTATAGAAACAGAAAAATGATCCTAGGACCTACATTTTTACTTAGCTGTACTTTCTAACAATTTAAAGTTACTGACAATCTGCTTAATTAAAAATATAAGTTGTTAACTGACACTGCATACAATTTTCTCTCTTTGATCCTTAGCACTGTCAGCGGCTCCTTTAAGAAAGTCACTGTAAAATTATAGTTAATAGGGACTAATTCAGCACATCAAATGTGAACCACTGTTCTAATGACGGAGTCTTGAATGAAGGTCAAAGCTACTGTGATAGTTTAAACTGAATGCATAGTCTGATCAGGAGGTGTTTTATCTATTTCCTCATTCAACGCCACACGCAATTATTAAAATCTATTCCATTTTCAGACCAAGATTATTATAATGGATATAGCTTTGTTAGAGAAACTGCCTTTGCTGTCTACTCTTTACATATAGTCATCATCAACTGTGTTCACAATGTATAATCAATAAATAAACAAACATTCATACGAGACACCAGAGGGCGCCCTCAGAAAGAAAAAAGCCATATATCCAAAGAAGTAGATAAACTCATAGCGGAGCTATCGCTGTAACTGAGTAAACAAAATATATAAAGTTTTGAATGATAAAACAACGACAGTACACACTTCACAATGGGCCTTTTTCACGCTCCGCATTTGAGAACCGAAAGCTTCAAATAGTTGTGTAAAATAACTTCTGCTGTAGCCTGTATGAATGGCAATACCCATAGCACTGGTTTATTTGTTGTGATTAGTTACCAATTCATCATAGATGTTTCATCAAAACACTTTAATCACAGTTATTCATCATTAATTGGGCATGATGAAATGAATAAAAATGTCACGATATTCTGACGAGTATTTTATGAACGCACAAGGCATGCTGCGTTTATCAACATTCAGAGACAGATGCGTTTTTTACTTTAAAAAATGGTAGAATAACATACAAACAGCATCACATTAAAGAGCAATAAAATCTGGGTTCAAAAGAGTTCATGATAACAGTACATTGGGCAATAATTAAAAACAATAAAAATTAACAACTCCAGTTTGATCTCATAAGGGATGATTGTAGTTCATTTGAAAGTAAAGTACTGTAAGTCCACAAAAGCAATTCTATAACTAATCTTTAATTTGAACAGTCTTTAGATGTTGTTCAGCTTTTTGTAAGATGTATAAGCTTGCCCAATTTTATTGCTCTGTAATAGGATATGCTAGTATGGTATTTTTTTCAGTAAAAAAATGGTCTGTCTGAAACATTGTAAATTCATACACCTACACCTCTTGCGAGAATGGGGCCAGCGATCGCTCGACCGTCTACGCTCTCTCAACTGCTCAACCCCTGCTCGTCAAGTAGACTTTTGAGATTTTGGAGGCAAAGCTCAAATGTCAGAACTCTCCACTCTTGTGATTGGTCATTTTCAACACGTCATGACTTTAAGAATAGTTTGCGTATGGGTGTTTTTTTTTTTTTTTTATATTTAATTATGTATAAACAACAATGGAGCACCAATACATATTTGCAGTAGAATATAAAAATCAGGTATAAAAAATGAAACATAATGAATATTCTAGTCATTTCAATAATTGAGAATCAATATATAATACTATCAATCCGTTTTTGACATTATTTCTTCATATCACAAATTTAAGCAGATTGTTTATAAAACATAATGGCATACACTATTAGCCTTCACAGCGTCAAACATCAATACATCATTGCTACTTAAGTTTCATATCTGACAATTCCATTTTGAAATATGAGAGGGGTTCTTACCCAGGGAGTAATTCAATGTAGAACCACCACTGCTTATGTCCCAAGTTGTGTTCTTAAATGGGAATGTGAAAACAACATGCACACTCACGATACTACAAAGATTTTTTGGGGTTTGTCATTCAGGCATGGAACCGAAATCATCTCAAGGTTATGCATGTAACCCTAGTTCCTCGAAGGAACACGCTGCGTCGATGAGATGCTATGGGAACGCCTCCAGCGTGACGGCTCTGAATCATGTGTAAAATCAGTCGATGATATGTTGAGACGTTATAGGCGGGTGACATCACTGGCCAGGAAGCATAAAAGCACTTGGAAGGATGCCGGCAGATAGCTCCTGTCATTCAGCGGTGCGCCGACAGGGGATGCCGAAAGTGTGGTTTCGAGAGGCAGCTAAGGTCACATGCATAAGCTTGAGACGTTCCTCTTCAGGAACTTGAGCTGCGTCGACGAGACACTATGGGAATGAGATGCCCATGCCCCCAGACTTTCAATTCCCTGTCTAGTGTGTGTTTGTGCACAGCTATGACAGTAAAACAGAAGAGCCTGGAATGGCTCACATATCCAGTCCGTAAAACCAGACAAATGTGTGGGGGGGGGTTGATTCGATATCAGCCATAGAGACCCCTGCTAGCAGGGCCTTCGAGGCCACCACACCTCATGTCGAGTGTGCTCTGACTCCTAGCCTCGGCGGGAGACCAGAGGACTCATATGACAGATTGATGACATTCACTATCCAAAGGTTTAAAGTCTGAGAGACCCCTTTTTGGGGGGGGGCAAAGCATACGAGCAACTGCTCTGACTTTCTCCACGGAGAAAGTATATCATTCTCAAATATCATTCTGTAAACTGTTTTACTCATGGTGACCAATATAGGTCTCTAAAATGTAGAGAATACCTAATAAATACACACATTTTAAATAGTCCAGTTGAATTAAACTGGTTTGATCACTATGTTTTGATATTGAATTAATTACTGCATAGTAACTTTCTCAGTTGTGCCATCTTGGATTTATTTTTTCTTGGAGCTCATTTGCAAACGCATCCTAGGTTTTTGTTCCCCTGCAGTGCTACTTTGCACACCAAAACAAGGTGTTCTAGCATCATTATGCTGCAAAATTTTTGGAACAGCCTTTGTGTTAAATGTGTGCCTATGTAGGAAGCTCACTGTGTCACCTTGTTATTCTGTTTTATAACAGAATATGTAATATCCCATACCTTAAGAATGTGGGTGGAAATACGACCATTTTGAGATTTGACTTGCCTGTTTCTGGGCAAAAACCAGAGAGGAAAAAAAATGCTGTCATCAGAGTCTCAACTGATGTTAGAGGAACTTTCTTGCAGTGAGTTTGGGCTGCTTCAGGGTGGCATGCAGTCGCACAATGTGTCATCACTCACAGCTCTGATGTCTTCCCCTAATTAACCAGAGCAATCTACAGCAGACACACACACTCGCACACAAACAGACACACAGTTGTCTGCCTGTCTCTAATGACGTCATGGAAGATAAGTGTAATTAGATTCTCTGTTGAGTATGCATGGTGCATCAACACATACACACTTTCACTTGTTTCTCTGCACCTCTCTGTCTCTCCGCTTCTTTTTCCTGTTTCACAAAACACATCAGCGAAACATGCTGTCCTCTACTTATTTTCTCACTATGTGTCCTCTCTTCTCTCACACATCCACATCCGCCCACCAACCCATACACACATACATGCTGTCTGCCCGAAGCATTTCCAGACACATGATTGTGTCTGTGGTGTTATCCGCTGCATCTGTCATTCTAGTTAGATATTCAGATTAAACGATTCAATATGCCACCAAAAAGATTTTGTTCGGATTGTAGTAATAGCATATTACATACTCTGTGCGGTACACTGCCATTTTTTAATAGGATATACATGTATGCAGTATGCAACAGTAAATATTTCAAACAGTAGTTTGCTATGGGTAGTACTTTATGCACATTTCGTAATTAAACATGCTTATTACGTGCTAATGTGCTAATTATTATGTCTAATTAAGAAATAATGGAAATCTCTCCATTAGCAATCTCAGTGGCAGTTGTTCCATGTAGGTCCCCTGAATGTATTCAGCATGCTTACTGATGTCTTTTCAAATTGGTTGAGCCAAGAGTCGTGTGTACTTGTAATGACTGCAGCATGAGCGTTCGAATCCATGTGCAATTTCAATAGTCAGCAGGCAGGGTCAAAATCACAGGCAGACAAGTCCAATGGAGGCAGAGCAGAATTGTGGTCAAAAATACAAAACATAGGGTCGGGGCTGGCTGTGAACAATCACAGAATCAGAAAATCTGGAACAAGGTCAAGAACAACAGAAACAGACATGAAAGAAGAACTCTTGGAAATTGCCTATGCAGGTCAATACTTCGCGTTTGAACAGATGGAAATGAACCAGATAAATAGCGTGTGAGAGAGGGTGTGGTGATGGACAACAGCTGAAGATGATGATTAAAAGATGAGAACAGGTGTGGGTGCGCAGCGTATGATGGGAAATGAAGTCCATGATGAAGTGAGTCCCAGGAATGGTGAAGTGAACTGTCCTGTTCAAAATGTACTGTATGTGTGAAATTAATAATTAAAGTAGATGCTAACTCTGAACTTAACTCTAAACCTTAAGGTCCCTCTTTTTATGGTCTTTTTTTTTTACCCATTGTACAGTGTGTGATTTAACCGTTTATGAATGTAAAAGTTCTGCAAAGTTTTTAAGCTCAAACTGCACAATAAATAAAGTTTTTGTCTCCCAAAAGAAAGGCCTGACTCTGAAATGCTACAAGGAGTCATCAATACTTATTTACCTGACTTTAGTTGGTTTGTGTCAAGAAGAAGCTATTTGTATGGTTTGGGGTTAGATGGTTTGGGGTGAGCTGGGCCGCAGAGTGAAGGCAAAGGGGCCAACAAGTGCTAAACACCTCTGGGAACTCATTTAAGATTGTTGGAAAACTGTTTCAGGTGAGACTAACCCCTGAAGCTCATCGAGAGAATGGCAAGAGTGTGCAAAGCAGTAATCAGAGCAAAGGGTGGCTATTTTGAAGAAACTAGAATAGAATATAAAAGATGTTTTCAGTTATTTCACCTTTTTTTTGTTACGTACATAACTCCACATGTGTTCATTCATAGTTTTGATGCCTTCAGTGAGTATCTACCAATGTAAATGGTCATGAAACTAAAGAAAACACATTGAATGAAAAGTACAAACTTTTGTCCTGTACTGTATATATATATATATATATATATGCAAATTATATATACAGTTTTGTTAAACTGAGATGTATACTTCCCTTGAAAGCTGTATAAATAAGCTTTATTCCATTGATGTATGGCTTGTTAGGAAAACTATTTTAAAGTCTGGAAAATTGTTTTTTGAAGTTGTCTAAATCAAGTCCTTAGCAATACATATTACTAATCAAAATTTAAGTTTTAATATATTTACAGTACATAATTTGCTAAATATCTTCATGGAACTTGATATTTACTTTATATCTTAATGAGGATTGGAATTAAAGAAAAATATATCCAACTCATACAATGCATTTTTGGCTATTGCCATGAATACACATGCAAATTAAGTTTTGGGGTCCAGGTTCACAGCTGATTTTGAATTTCAGCCAGTGGAGAAAATCACTTTTTTCCAGCCATACGGTTTATTTACCCATATGCTGCGTTAACTGGGGCAAACTGTCTATATTAACCAGCCAATCGTCATCACTTTGTCCAATCACATGATAGCAAGGGCATGTTAATCATGTCTAATATTGCTTACATATCATTTAGCTCACTGAAAAAAGGTTAAGTTGAAGATGTTGATTCATGAGGTATAGTATGCAGTTTTGTTAGTTTGGTAGTCTGCACATACACACACACACCAAACAAAACAACCCAAAAAATAAAACACTGATTATTGTTCTCAGACCAAAACGTATGACCATGCAGTGAGTATTTATAGTTCATTTTTTTTAGTTTTACTCTGCCTTGAACTAATTTCATGGCTGATCTACTCAGCCTTCCAATACAACAAGCCAATTCTTCCTAGACAAGAGAACCCTGCTCTGAGTGCCCACAGAGAGAGACTTGGGGTTTCAGCTGGTGTTGTCCCCATTTAATGGGTCAAGAGCAAATTAAAATGTGCAGTAAGCCCTCCGTGCAACCACTAATTAAAACTTAATATAGGTTTTAATATTCATAAGTGTCCTTGGAAGTGATTCTGTAGGTAAATGCATTCTTCACTTCAATGACCTTACGCAAAGTCACAGACACTAACTCGCACATGGATATGCTGGAAAAAGCAGGGAACCATTGTTTTTTTTTTTTTAAAAGAAGGGTCATGACTTTGATTTGGTATCGAAACCCACTGAGTTAAATAATAAAATGGGGTGGTTGATGCAGCTGCATTTGAGCCCACTGAGAAGAAGACTGTTGGTACTGACAGTATCCCCACTTGTGTTTACATGGATGAAGTCATTTTAGAAATCTTTTCTGGCCATCTGGTAAAGCCAGTCTGTGGATACTGCAGTAATACTGATCACATTTCGATGTTTAAAGGGGTCTTATCTTGATCAACCAATGGAAGATGGCCAGATCATTTGGTAAACCTTCTGAAAAAAAGTTTTTTTTCTAAAAATACATAAATATGCATTACATTTCACATATTCCATTCTTTCCTTGTGCCTTATGCCCATATTTATAGTTGTGTCCTCATCTTGCTTAACTATAATAAGCTTTGATCGTAATTTGCAGTTTTATGCATTGCTGTACAGGTATTTGAATGCAAGTGCACAATGAGGAAAATGACACATTTGGCATTAATCAACGTATATTCATTTTATGTAGTGCTCAACGCAGATCATTAAGAGTGGCATCTGTTGTGTTACAGAAAGCATATTTTAAACCCAGACTGATGAAGCTCCTGACGATCCAGTTCAATTCCTTTGTTTCTGCTGACATTGTTTAATGAGGATCAGGAAACCATTGTACAAATCATATGTTTCCATTCTGGTTAGTGGAACTAAGTTTCTTAATTCTTTGTGGAGGTGAAAAATAAAATCCATACGCCTTAGACCAACATAAATTAGGGTTAAACGTACCTTCCCAAGGGGAAATTATAGCCTTGAGCATTGTTTTCCAGCTAGAATTTAGATACTTTATTTTTGGCAAGAACTCTTGGCATGTACTTAGGAGTAAATAAATAAGCTTAAAAAAGAACTTGAGAGAGGCAGTGCACATTCTAAAGTGCATTAATATGCATTTATTCAGTGGGTGGTGCACAGAGAGAGAAGGAAAGGGCTCAGTGATTATAAACTAATGGCTATTTGCACTGAGACTGAGACACATACTATTTGTCCTATCATATTAGCAAGAGGAAATGTCACTCTTTTTCAACAGCTAATTTGTTGATTTCTCTTCAGAAAGATAAGAACAAACCCGTGCATCCACTTCAAAAATAAACTATATGCAAATATACAAATGCAGAAACAAATCTTGGTCCACATATAACACGTGTGTGTGTGTGTGATGATTTAGTGATAATTCGTATGTGCTTCTATACTACATACATTGCTGATGACACCTAAAAATGAACCCTTATGAATATTAAAATCACACTATTGATTTTATTATTGTTGTTTTTAGTTGTCATATGACCTTGTTTTTAATTACATTATTAAATTGTTTACTTAATATGAAGTCATTATATTTCATTATGTGTGATTTCTGCTGCCACAACAGGCATTATGAAAAAGAACTGCACCTGTTCTGCAGCTGAATTAGAGCTAACATTAGCATCATGCTACATAAAACAATTTATGAAATTAATATTACACTTTTACTTAAAACTCGATTGGAGTATTTGTAATAACTTCATTTTGGGATGTAGAATTTCGTCATTTACTGTTGTTAAACTATGCTATTTAACTTAAGAGCAACCTCAAGCTGGCTGTGATCGGTTTCTCTGTTGGCCAACTACCATCTATCCTCTGACTCTACCATCACTGGGACAAATTAGAGGCCATTCGGTGACACAAGTTTTGTCCAGATGGAACTTATTGGTCACCAGAAAGAGCTAAAACAATGTTGAATACTGAATGTCTTATCAAGCACCGACACAAAATCCCACTTTAAAAATAAATCTGAACTAAATGATACACCCTGGTTTAGAAAGGGGAAGAAAAAAAAAGTAACATTTCATTTGAATATTCATGAAGGGGAAATGGAATTCCCAAAGTCTGTTGAACCTGTTTGCTACAAAATGTTTGTGCCTTTGAAACAAGATAAAAAGATGCAGATATACAAGAAGCTAAATACACACATGCACACTTATTAGTGAGCTCATTATCCTTTAACCTCACACTTTTAAGTTTGTAATCACTAATGTGTAAGTGCTTTGACAGGAAAACAATCACATGCTTACTGCGTGCACAGGTCTTTATTGTCATGTTTACTAATCCCATCGAGAGCCTCTCCACTGATTGGATAGACGGTTATTTTCTTGCTTCGACCCCCCCCCCCCCCCCCTTGCTAATTAAAAGGCAATCACTGTAGCATTGCCAGATCTTGTATCCTTCTATAGATGCATCCACTTTATCACTCCTAAAGACTGATATACGTTTTTGAGTAAAGAGTAAAGAAATTCTGTTTACACAAATTGTATCTATTTTCTATTTTCTGATTGTTGTGCAGCAATTTGGACACCTCATTCTTATTATGCACAGTTTGCCCACAATCACTGCACATTATATTGCCCTTAATATTGTTCTGCAAATCAATCTGTCAGGCCGTCAGGCAGGGTTTCAGGTTTTGTGTATGTTTTTATTATCCATGTGCTTTTTGTTTGTTCACGTGTCTGATCATTTGTAACCCCGCCCTGTCATTATTGCTTACTTTCTGCCAGCCCTGTATGTGTCCAGGTGTTTCATTTTATCTTTGATTGTCTAGATTATTTAAACTCTTGTCTTTTGTTAAGCCTTTGTTGATCGATAACGTTTCGTGTTTGCAAGTTGGTCAGTCTGCTTTGGTTTTGCATTTTCGTCAGCTTTATTGTTTTTGGTTTTGGAATAAATGTTCACGTTATCATTGAGCCTTCTGCCTCCGATTCCCTTGTTCTCTGCTGAGAAGCAAAGCCGCGACATCCCCAAGCAGCATTGTGACACAATCAGTGATCAATATACATTTTCTGAAGTCTTGGCAAAAATATTTTTATTAGGTTGTGAAACGAAAACCTTTAAATGCATAATGTTAGCTGTTTATAAGCTGATTAATTAAGTCAATAAATCCTGCTGATGCTTTTCATTAGCTGCAATATAAAAGCTATGGAGAAGAATTGTTTCAACAGATGAGTTTATTAATTTCCTTTTAACTGTGATGTGGTTACATCACAAATGAGAAAGTGTTGCCCTTGGTCCTAGGCTGGATAACTTATATTTGAGAGCAATGCAGTTTGATCTATTAGGGCTTGTTTTGATCTCCATGTTGTTCCCAACAAGCGTCACTTGGGGACTGGTTCCAAGGAGTACTCGGAAAGATTCAAATTCTGCTTTTTTTTTTTTTGTAAAGGGAAAACAAATCTATCTAAAAAAATGGTAACACTTTATAAGAATGCTATGAATCATTAGTTAAGCATTAATAAATAGTCAGTTCATCCTTTTATAAAGCGTTGTTCCAACATTATAGTTCCAACAGTTTACAAATATAAGTTATCTTCCTAACATATAAAAAAAACAACAACAACATAAAAACGTAAACAAACAACACAGAGGGATACAGAACTATTTATTTCAAGATGCAAAAAAATATAAAACTGTACGCTTTAATTTTTCTTTGAAACTGAAGATTTTTTTTTCATTTATCAAGTGTATAGTTGTATGATAACATTTTTTGCATCTTGAAAAATTATTTCTGTGTTCTGTATCTCTCTGTTTTGTGTTTGTTTAACTTTTCTGTTTAGAATATAAAATAGCCTTTACATGTGCTTTATGAATGTTTTTCAATGTATAAATAGTATTCACTTCAAATGTGCTTACAAAAACAGATGTCTGGCCACTATTAAATGCTTTATAACTACCTGACTCAATCATGAATGAGCATGTTTTTTTTGTTTGTTTTTTTTTTTGAACATTTATTACATAACAAAGCATTTATTAACACACTGAACAACTATTATCTTGTGTCTAAATAATGAGACTTATAGATGTAAATTTTAATAATTTATTAATCATTTACTTAGACGTTCTAAATGGTCTTATTAAACACTTACAACTTCTAAATAACTGGTTTGTAAATAACGATCCTGATCAGCAGGATGGGCCAGCCCAGGCCACTGGATGGCTCTCCAGCGCCCACCAAACTATGTGTGTGTGTTTTTGTGTGTTTTCATTGATGGACTACCATTCAGTACTCTGGTCTCCGCCCACTCATTTGTTGTCATGGTGTTTCATTGTTGGCTCCACCCACTAACCTAGTTTTATATGTATGTAACCCAGATGTTTTTGTGTTGTCACGGTCCATTGCACTGTCTTTCTGTTGTTTTGCTACTCCGTGTTTATCTCTGTGTTTGGCCTCGCCTGTTTTTCCACTACTGTCTCTGTTTTGCCCTTTGGATTCTATTTACTGTTTACCGACTCACGCCTGGACACTGACTACTCTCTTGCTTTATCTACGTTATTCCTGTTTGCTGCTGATAGACCCTGCTTGTAAGACCTCACTCCTGAATAAACAATATGCGTATAAATCCGCTGTTATCCCTACCTCCAGTATGTGAAAGTGTAGTTATTATAAAGTGTTACCCTAAAAAACACTCTTTGGCATCACTTTTATCACTTTTTGACACACGGGGTACCCCTTTAGCATCCTTTTTCGACTTCCTTTTTCCTTAATATATAAAGTTATACATAACTGTTTAACAGCACTTGCAAGTGAATCTCGAGTTATTTTGCGTGATGGCTAAATATATTCTCAATAAATTAAAAACAGAAAATATATAAACTTATTTTGTCCTCACATTCTTTCCTGTAACTCTTCCCTCTCAGTCACATACCTGTCTGATGACTTCTTATGCAGCTCACTATGCAGGCCTTTGTCTTCTCAGGTGTGAATCACTGCATTAGTAATAATCGTTCACGCCTTCTCGCATAGACCCTTTACGGTCAAAAAGTGACGTAGAAAATTTTAGTGAACGTTTTGCAAATAACGCATTTCGAGAGGAACGCGATATGAGTTAATACCACACAGCCGGCGGCTCATCAGC
>JAUMHP010000143.1:104374-115263 GCA_032361065.1 Enteromius trimaculatus | reverse complement strand
TATATATTATATTCTTTTTTTTCACATATTAATTGTATTAATTTGTTACAGCAATACAGTTTGTGATTGCCAAGACTCTAATGGATATTTTATTTTACCACAGTTTTTCCTGTAGCATACCGATTGATACTTTGATTCATTTCTTTCTTTCTTTTTTCATGTTGATCAGCTTGTATATAACTGGTCTAAGAATAACATCCTGCAAAAACCCAGTTTACCAGTCAAACCATGACAGAATGTAATTTTATTTTGAGCTAACCTTTACTTAACATATTTGTGCACACCAGGAACTTTATTGATCAGACATCTTGGGGCACCCTGCCTTTACTAGGAACTTTTTTAAAAAAATGCCCTAAAGCAATGCTAACTAGACATTTTTATCAGGTGACAGAATCTTTGAATCATTCCTGGGTAAGGTTACATCTTACTTCTCTACAGGAAATGCTATTGATTTCCACTTGGAGACATTAAAAGGTCAAAGCAGCTTCTGCATAGTTTTGTTGCCAAAGTAAAATCAATAAAAATGCATAGCGCATTTGTGTTACTGCTAATAGAACAAAATGTTGATTCATAGGATGAGCAAGCATGTACAGTATATGTCTAAGGTAACGAGTAACATAGCAAATGTTATAAGAAGCTGTTTTAGAACGCTTTAGCATCCTTAGTAAACAAAATAAAGTTGGATATAAATAAAACAGCCAATTTAATGCAAACTTTTCCTTCTGTTTAATGAGGTGTTAATATCCGTTATTAATTGATTATCATGTAATGGAGATGATATAGAGATGGCCTCCAGGAGGTCGTATTTACTCACAATTGTATTAATGATTTAATAAGCCACGTTTTATCAAGCAGAACAAATGCCAGTAATTTGAGAGAAGAGGGAAGTCCAGGCTTTGCACCATAACAGTTTAATCTTGCCCATCCGACTATAACTGATTAAGTTATATTAGAAATATATAGTGGCATTGTATATTATTGCCTGCAGAACAGGTTAATGTTCTAAATTAAGCTTTAGAGCAGAGTAGTTTTTTTTTTTTTTTTATGAATACATATTAGGACATTTAAAAAAGTTTAGAAAACATAAACTGTTGGTAAATGTTCAAGGTGATTTCTGTATTTTAAAACATAGTGATTGGCCATTAATAAACTATATACCATTTTCAGTGATATGACGATGATGATGATGTGTATGTTCTAGTGGAGCTCTTGACCAAAACATTTTGAATTAATTTGAATTTGTGCTAACCCTGCCCCTCAACCTACCCATTACTGGGGTTTAGACAAATCGCACAAACAATCATATAAGTGAGATCCTCATTAGTGACTGTTTCTATGGGCCACAATACGTATGCTGTCTGCCATATTGTAGCGGTCTTGGCTTGATGCAATTTACCATAATAATACCTGATTATTCGAAAGTTGCCACAATCCTGCACAGAATGGCTCAATGGCTCTCTGTGGTGAATGACGTCAGGTTCACTATTCCAACATGGCAGCCACATCTACATGCCTGGAGCAGTCCAATGGGCTTTCTGTATACAGTGGGGCAAAAAAGTGTTTAATCAGCCACCAACTGTGCAAGTTCTCCCACTTAAAAAGAAAGAGAGAGTTCTACCACAACTATGAGAGACAAGATAAGAAAAAAAAAATCCAGAAAATCACATTGTGGGATTTTTACTTAATTTATTTGCAAATGATGGTGGAAAATATGTATTTGGTCAATAACAAAATTTAATCTCAATTTTGTTATATACCCTTTGATGGCAATGACTGAGGTAAAACGTTTCCTGTAAGTCATCACAAAGCTTTCATACACTGTTGCTGGTATTTTGGCCCATTCCTCCATGCAGATCTTCTCTAGAGCAGAAATATTTTGCGGCTGTCGCTGGGCAACACGGACTTTCAGCTCCCTCCAAAGCTTTTCTTTGGGGTTGAGATCTGGGGACTAGCTAGGTCATTCCAGGACCTCGAAATGCTTCTTCATTGCCCCCTCGGTGTGTTTGGGATCATTGTCATGCTGAAAGACCCAGCCACGTTTCATCTTTATTGCCCTTGCTGATGGAAGGAGGTTTTCTCTTAAAATGTCATGATACGTGGCCCCATTCATTCTTTCATTTACATGGATCAGTCATCCTGGTCCCTTTGCAGAAAAACAGCCCCAAAGCATGCTGTTTCCACCCCCATGCTTCACAGTAGGTATGGTGCTCTTTGTATGCAACTCTGCATTCTTTCTCCTCCAAACACAAGAAGTTGAGTTTCATCTGACCATATGAAATTCTCCCAGTCCTCTTTTGGATCATCCAAATGCGCTCTAACGAGCTTCAGACAGGCCTGGACATGTACTTGCTGTGTACTCTAGCAGGGGGACACGTCTGGCACTGCAGCATGTGATTCCCTGGCGGTGCAGTGTGTTACTGATGGTAGCCTTTGTTACTTTGGCTCTTTGAAGGTCGTTCACTAGGTCCCCCCATGTGGTTCTGAGATTTTTGATCACAGTTCTTGTCATAACTTTGCCCCCCATGGGGTGAGATCTTGCCTGGAGCTTTGGATCGAGGAAGATTATCAGTGGTCTTGTATGTCTTCCATTTTCTAACAATTGCTCCCACAGTTGATTTCTTCACACCAAGATGCTTGCCAACTGCAGATTCAGTCTTCCCAGCCTGGTGCAAGTCTACAATTTTAAAATACAGCACTTTGGCCGTAGTGGAGTTTGGAGTGTGACAGTTTGAGGTTGTGGACAAGTGTCTTTTATACTGATAACAGATGCCATCAATACAGATAACGAGTGGAGGACAGAGGAACCTCTTAAAGAAGTTGAGGAATTTATAAATGTATTCATAAAAATCCATTTATATCTATTTATACTTTTTTTCTTATTTTATCTCTCATATTTGAGGTATATCTATGATGAAAATTACAGGCCACTCTTATCTTTTTAATGGGAGAACTTCCACAATTGCTGGCTGACTAAATACTTTTTTGCCCCACTGTATGTCTGTGCTTCCAACCATGCTCCTGAAGCCCCCTTAACAACATAATTGGGAACCACTGTTCCAAAACATCTATTAGTACTAATTTTATCTGTATTTTCTAACAGAGCTAGTGGTTGAATATTGAAAGACTTTTGAACAAGAGTATGAATAAAAAAGTGAACTTTGACTTTTGCAGATGCTTCCACGTGCATGATGTCAGAATGGATCACATGGTCACCATGCAGTATGTCATGTGGTGCAGGTGTGCGCTCTAGGGAGCGCTATGTAAAGCAGTTTCCTGACGATGGCTTTGCTTGCACTCATCCCACTGAAGAGACAGAGCCATGCACTGTCAATGAGGACTGCTGTGAGTATTATTTACCTGTGGACTCATATAAAGCCTTATTTGAAATATAACATACTTTTGTTGATTGACAAGTTAATAACATGACACGTTTTTTTGTCAATCGCTAATTGTGTTACCTGTACATAATATACTGTACTGGGTTTTCTGCTAACATCCTTATTTATTTACATGGTTTATGGCTGTTTATGTAACTTGAACAAAATAAAATAAAATAGCCAGTCAAATTCTTACTTCATTTTTTAATAAAATACTAAAAGTTGTTTTTTGACATAGATTATCTTCAAACAGAATTTTGTGCTCCGATCATATGTACTGTATATGTTTATGCTGGTGTAGCTCCAAGCAGTTGCTTGGTTACTGAATGGGGTGAATGGGATACATGCAGCGCCACCTGTGGGCTTGGCATGAAAAGACGTGAACGGATGGTGAAAATGCCCCCGTCTGATGGCTCTATTTGTGGGGCTGAGGTGGTGGAAGTGGAGAAGTGTATGATGCCAGAATGCCGTGAGTTCAAACACGCATGCCACATAAAAATATGCACATCCATGTATGCTTTTCACACACATGCACATTAACAGATTCCCACACAGTACATGTTTGTGAATGTTTGGGTTACATTAACATCTCCACAATTACATTTTCACATTTGAATATTAACAAGCATACCCAGAATGCAACTACTGTACTGTACCTCACTTTAACATAATCCATATCTCAAAAAAATACACTCAAAAACATTGTCGCACCTATAGTAATATGCATAATAATTAGTGAATATTATTATAGGATACACATACACTTACATTACATTGTTTACACACAAATTTGCATGCATGCCAATATTGTCCTATTTACACATGAAAAAAAAACTACATTAACATATTCATACAGAATAAACACCCACATGCCTGCATTTCTCAGTGTTATGATGCTGAGTTTTTTTTTTTGTGTGTGTATAGATACAATCCCATGTTTACTGTCCCCGTGGTCGGACTGGAGCGATTGCAGTGTGACGTGTGGTAAAGGCACACGGATCCGTCAGCGTATGCTCAAATCACCTGCGGAGTTGGGAGAATGCAACGAGGAGTTGGAACAGATGGAGAAATGCATGCTGCCAGAGTGTCGTGAGTTACACATGCTCTTTCTCTATTACACACACACACACAAACATAACAGTTAACAGCTTTCTCACATAGTAGATACACAGTATGTGTCTCTGTTTGTGTGCATTTGTGTTAGTCTGTCTTAATTGTGAAAATGGGTCCAGTAGAAGTAGAGATAAAGTCTGACCTTTCTGGTTATCCATCCATCATTAAGAAAAAAAAGTGACACATTGTGAAAACAAGTTAGCCAGCCCCACCATTTGAAATATCAGACCATCTGGGTAACTGTAGGGTGCTCATTTCAACTTGCTATGATTCAGTACACTCTAATTCTAATCTCTGATACTATTTATTGAATATAAAATGCAAGATGGGACATCGCAAGTTTGCGCCTCCCAGATCAGGACTGACGATTTATACAATCAGCTTTTTGATTATTGAACTGTTGAATAAATGCAATGAATAATAAATATATGCAAGCACATATTAAATTGCAATGTTATTATTTAAATATAAAATTATTTTTAATTTAATTATTTTATTAAAATCTAAAATAATTTCAAATCATATGAGCCAATATTTTATTCACAATAGAACATAGATTACAACAAGTATTTAAAATAAGAAATGTTATGGACAAAATGAACTCATTTCAAATTTGATGCCGTCTAAATGTCTCAAAATCGTTGGGACGGGGGCATGTTGCCAAATAAGACATGATCCTGGATCAAGATTATTGTCCAAAAATAAAGATTTATCGCAATCCCTAAACCTAAGCCTACCCGAAATGTATTCCTAACATCAGCGTGAAATTATAACTGATTTACAAGCGTGTAGAAACACCTAACCCCGATCACAAGCATAAAACAGATATTTCCTGAAAAATTATCCCTCAAATCTGATTGGTGGGTTGGAATGTTGTTCCAGGATCAACAATAATGTTGATCGAGGAGCATTTTGTTCTTGGTTAAATCACGCTCAGTGTTTAGCATGGTGTAGTATCTCCTCTCTTTTCAAAACAGTTACTAATAAAACATCCCAACTAATACAGTCCCTTTTGATGTCTTCTCGCTAGCAATGGATTGTGTGATGACAGAGTGGTCCGAGTGGTCAGAGTGCAGTAAATCCTGTGGGAAAGGTCACTTGATCCGCACACGCATGATCACTCTGGAGCCTCAGTTTGGTGGGGATCCATGCCCTGAGACCACACAGAGAAAAACATGCAAAATCAAGAAGTGTAATCAAGGAGGTATGAACAGTGATGAGAGGAAGAGGCGCAAGGAAGACCGTAAGAAGAGGAGGAACAAACAAGGAAGGGAGGAGAGTGCCGATGAGCTCGCAGGTGAACATGCAAACCACCCAAAAATCCACCCATCATGTACCTACTCATGTTGTCCCAGATGTGTATGGCTTTCTTTCTTCTGTAGAACATAAACATGGAATTTTAGAAAAAGAAAAAAAAAACTATGTCTTTAAAATCATGCAAAATCAACACACCGGCAATATATACAGTCATGCTTGAAAAATCAATGTCTAACTATGCATAAGAATAAAAGCTAATACTTTTATCTCTTTAAAATAATAATCACTTCCAACTGTCATTTGACGTATGACATTTACCATTAGTAGTTCCACATCATCATATCACCGCTAGATATACTTATCAGACCTTCAGAAAATCAGTATCATGTTATCACTTTAATTAGTACATCAACATACTGTACCATCATAACTAGCTCTTTTTTAGTCTACCAGAGTCTTAACATTAAAGTGGTCGTATGATGTGATTTCAAATTTTACTTTGTCTTGTAAAACTCTTTGGAGTGTTACAAGTTGTTAGTGCGTAGATAAAAATCCTGCAAGATTAAAATTTCAAAACCATAGGGATATTCTTTATAAAAGTTATGATTTGTCCACATTCGAAGAACCTGCTACTTACTATTCAAACACAAGTTTTGAGCAGTGAAGGGTAGGACTTGTTGTTTGTCATTTCTCTGATGACAAATGAAGACATGGTGTTATGTTTATGAGGCGTGATGCAACGTGAAACGTAAAAATACAGTACTGTCATGTACAGTAGTACAGTAATGTCATGATAAACAGTAATTATGTCTCTACTGGATGCAACAAGTACCTCACTTTTTTAGAATGATGAGCTGTGTAGAAATCGACACATTTCAGGAAGGCCGTGGTTAAAGGAGAAACAATAATCTACTGTATGTGGAAAATAATGTGTTTATTGAACCATAAACCACATAAACACATTACATTGCACCAAAAAAAAAAAAAAACTGTACACAAAATAATGTTCTTTTAGCAACATCAAATTACAACATGTCATTAAATGTGTAAAATGTGATGCATTAAATTATGCATCATAGCATCACAATATTCTCTCTGATGGCAAATCAAAATAATTCTATTTAATAGCATGACCACTACATAGGATACAAAAGCTCTCCTTTACTAATTCATAGCATCACTACAGACAGTTTCTCTAAGTAAAAAGGCAGATGATTAAGGGGTATCTTGTGTGTTTTTTTTCTTCCTGCAGGATGTAAAATGAAGCCGTGGTCTGTATGGACTGATTGTACCAAGCTGTGTGGTGGAGGAATCCAGGAGCGTTTAATGACTGCCAAGAAGAGATACAAGAATGCACAATTAACCAGCTGCAAAGACCGAAAGGAGATACGAGCCTGCAATGTCCATCCCTGCTAGGGCTGTACTTAAATGGGCTTGTGAGATTATGGACAGACTGTGACACACTGTCTTGCAGTATATTTAATGCACTCTGTTTGGGATTGGAAAGCTGCAACAGGTAGTCTGTTATTTTTACTTTTATTTTCTAGAATTTATAGTGACCCAGGCATTGTCTAGCCTGTAAAGAACTGGGAAACCGAGAGGGAGGGTACTCAAGAGTTGCAATGTACTGTACAAAATCAGATATATTAATATGCATTAGTATTTGAGAGTAACAGCCCTCTAAACTTTGAAGAGGGGAGTTATATCGAAGATTGATTTTTCACAGGCAGGGCCATGGCATATTAAAGATAAATGTGTTCTGCCATGAAATGCAAAACAAATTTCTCTTTTTATACTCTGTGATCCAAACACTCACAAATACAGAAAATTGCATCCTTCCAAAATAAATGACTTTTGAAATCACAGTCATAAGTAGCAGAGGTTCAAAGACATCATGTGATGTCACTACTTCTTTTTTTTTAACACTGGCAGGTACCCATGTTTACTTTTACCCTATAATACCCTATAATAAGAGCTACATTTAGATGCATGCAAACCATTGATTCAGGATATCTGAAATGCTATGGCCATATATAACCAGGATTTGGGAGATTTACTGATGTTATATATATAAAAAGTTTAGATGTAAACCCTGCCAAAATGTTCTTCTAAAATTAGCATTTTAGCTGGCTCCTATGTGTAGATTTAGTTCGCATTAACGACACTGAAAATGTTTTTGCCATAGCTATTAAAGTAAAATAACTGAACTTAAACATAGAAGCCTAATAGAAAAAAGCTAATTTTAGAAGAACATTTCAGAAGGCACTTCAGAGGCTTTCTGAACTGTTAAAATGTTCATCCAGGATTTGTTTAAATGTAGGAATTAGTATGTAACATTTTTATGTACAGTAAAATATCCTAGCCAAAATCCTAAATTAGTACATTTTAATACACACAAAAACGTACAATATAGGCTTATTGACAACATCTAAACTGTAAACATATTTACATATTTATGCCAACAGACATGTGACAATTTTTTAAAATCTTTTATTGTAATTATATTTGTATATTAACAATTTTACAATATTATAAATGTTTAGATCCCTTGCCTTTCCCAAACCCTTAACATAAATATAACTGTAATGACTGGTAAGTGTAAACACCATAATACTGTATTTTTTATTGTTAAAACATAAAAAAGTCAGCACCAAAGCGGTCCATGTCTAATGTGTTTATCTAGATACAGAAACATATTGTTTTCTTTCTTTTTTTTCCAGAATTTCAATAGAATCAGAAGTTGTTGTTAATCACTGACTTTATTCATATATGCATATTTTGTTAATCATTTTCAGGCTTTAATAAACTTTGTTTGATCCGTTTAAAAACAAAATCAGACAATTAATTACATTAAGTATTCATAGACATAATTTGTTTTAGATGCTATTAATACATCAGTATTGTACGTTTTATTGTGTGCGCAAATGGTAGAACTGCATTTTGTGTAACATATTAATGAGATCATGTTGATATATAATGCACAATTTCTTGCAAAATTGTTTGTTTGCATCTAAAGAGGGCTATTCTGCTTCGACATCCTCAAAAACATTTACTTTTTATTTCACTCAGCTCTTCATTATACAGTGGCCCAAAAAGTGTTTTGACACATGAAGTCACACTTGAAATGTATGATTTTTCATTGCACTGGATGATATAATTTCAAACCAAATGGCATCTGAAAACAAATTTCCCTGAAGTACACACAAGTAACAGAGCAAACTTTGAAAATGATTTAAATCCTGACAGTTTGTTTGTGTGTGTGCAATAACAACCATACAAGTGTTTTGGGGGAACACTGCAACACTAAATATTACTTTCAAATAAAGAGGAAAAAAATATATATTAACATGAGTTGTCGGGAACAGATCTTTGGATTTCTTAGCAAATATAACACTTGTTCACTATGAGAGAAAGGAAGGCCATTCAAGAATCAAAGTCTATTCAATGTACAGGTAACAAGAATTGCCAAGTCAAGTCATTGGGCAAACAAATCAAGTCCTAGTCACTTATACTTGCACACTTTGTCAGTATATTTGGCCTTTTGAGCTGGTAATATATTTGATTTCAACATGTTCTTTGCCCTAAAGTATTGCCATGTTTGCAAACCAGCTTTACTTACTTTTGCAAGATTACTGTAAAATAGTTGTTGGAAGATATGTTATCATTGAGTAAAGATATTGGCCATAAGCCAGTTCAAGTAAGTAACGGAACTGTTGTCTCCTGTGATGATTTTTTGGTGTGTAATTTTAAACTAAAAGCACATATAATCAGCCATTCCAGGATTTTCTATGTCTCATGTATGAAATGAATGCTGTCTAGGAACCACTGAAGACAAATAGACAGTGTTTAACTAAAATGTGTTCATTTGTTGAATTTTGATTTGCTTGGTTTGATCTACTCTGATAACGCCCTTTTTTATGAGAAATTATTCTTACCAAAGTCTTGCGTAGATGTTTTGTAGTTGTCTCTCTTCCTTGTTGCTCGACATGATTCACACTTTTTGAATATTTCACCTTTACAATAAAAGGAAATGTAACAAAGTGCCTAATTCATTTTCCTTATTCATTATTTGTTTTGCAAAAATTATCATATAACTTAAATAACACATTTTTTGTGCCACAAGGCTTGGTCTTGGGCCCTTTGTTGTTTCCCACACAGTTGCACACACAGCAAAGAACCTCCTCGATCTTGCATGGATATATTGGCCCTGGGCAGGAAGTGGGGGTAAAATCCTCTTGCATGCCTGATCCAACTCTGGCGTGCATCAAATAAAATATCTGAGACTGCTTGTCTTCTTGTCCTTACCCTTACCATGGGAATGTTCCCATGGGAACTCCCAATGTTCTGTTACATATTGTTGTCATTTTTCTCCTTCTGATTCTCTTCCTTATGTATGCATCTACTGTATGCATATATGTATACAGTATCTTACAAGTGATTCCTTAAGTTATTATTATCTTAAGTGATTACACTCCTCACATCTAAGCAACATTTTTAATATTTCTTTAAGGGACAATATTGCATAAATGAAACTGGGATATATATTAGAGTAGTCGATGTGCAATGTATATAGAAGTACAAAAGTATTGTCCTCTAAAGAAAATTCAACATATGGCCACACATAAAAAGTCACATAAAGTCCCACACAACAAAACACAACAAAAATTTGTACACCCTAAGTGAACATGTCAAGACTTTATCCTGAGTGTCAATATTTTGTAAGGGCACCATTGTTATTTGGAATTGCCTTAATCCTTGTGGGCACGACATTCACCAGAGCTGCACAGGTGGTGTGTTTGAGGTTGTTATTATGTTGGAATCTCCTTCAGAATGTCACAGTACATATTAGAATCCTCAGTGAACCGTAGCTTCCCAGTACCAGCAAGACTCATGCAGCCCCAGACCATGAAGTTACACTGAAAAAAATGACTCTGGGGGGAGGTAAAAATTACTCATGAATTACTTATATTTTACTCAACTATATTAGTTATCAAATAAAATATACACTGTAAAAGAACAACCTATAGAATTTACTCAATAAAATTCAGGTAACAATTTGCACTTATAGATTATATCCTGTATATTTGGGTAAAGAATACCTACATTTAACAGCTAAGATAAACTAAAACAAACAAGATAAAG
>JAUMHP010000143.1:55255-67034 GCA_032361065.1 Enteromius trimaculatus | reverse complement strand
TCCCTGAAAATAATTGCACACCTCAGAACGTTCGTCAGCCAATCAGATTCAAGCATTCAACGGCCCCGTAGTATAAACTGTGATAAAGATAGTTTGTTGTTTGGAATTAGATAGAAAGTAGATACTTTCCTTTCCACCTCAATCATTCTGAACCAGTATTAAGAAAGCTGTACCCAGGTATTTCAGTCAACTGTTTATCACAGATAGCGATTGTGTCTGAATACTAATTGTCCTGTTTAAAGGTCCTGGTATTGAGATTCATTTTGGTCGATCTAATCACAAGTAGACACATTCCAGTTTACATCTTTAACTTCTGTCCTGATTTCTTTTGAGGAAAGGCTCTGCGGGCTAGTGTATGTGGGCCATTCTAATAATTTATCTAATATCTGATATATTTTGAAATACCCTTGTGCAATTTACATACGAGTGAAACTCTGGTTTGTTTATTTATTTATTTTCAAAGCTACTGTAAACATAAAAATCTGTAACCTGTAAAAACAGGCAGCTGTGGTTGCCGTAATTCTACCGTAAAAAATATGGTAACAGCATTTTTGGTTTTACTGTTTTAAGGTAAATTTACAGTCAAATACCATAGTTTTATTAACTGATATATGTTATTATATCAATCTATTAAAATACACAAATCTGTTTTGTACCTTTGAAATACACTGATGAGCACCAAATGCAGGCAGTGATGAGAAAGTCACGTGATGAACCAAAGCTCATCACAAGCTTTTAAATAATGATGTATATAGAAGGTGCTCAGTGTCATTCACACAAACACTAAACACCATCATGGTAAAACTCATTAAATGGAAATATGCAATAAACATTAATTTAACGGCATTATATGTAACATACAATCCTAATAAACATAACCAATAAGAAAAATGATGAAGAATCACAGCAATTTTAAAGAAAAAAACTCTAAATTCAAACTTAATTTGAAATGCAATGCAGGAAATTCTGAGTAGGTCAATTTACGTTCTTTCCCTGTAAATTTTACGGTGGGAGGTTAGGAGGGGGTGTCCAACCCTCACCACCAAGGGGTTAAAATCCCTAGGGCTCGGAGTCTGCTAAGCTCTCAGCCCTCTCCATGGACAGGATGCCAAACACGCCTATTCTATTTTGATAATTAATGAGGAAGTGTGAACTTGTGGGAGGGAACGGAGAGGTTACATATGGGAACTCGCCAGAGAGACCAGATTGCCTTTGAGCTTTAAACAAAAGGCCAATGAATATTGGCGTGCATTTGATTGCGTTCAGTTGCACCTCATCATTGCGTGACCCCCCCGCCGACAGGCGAGATCCACTTTTCCAGTTCGTCAGCAGAGGATCTGCGCGTAACCTTCCCAACCCTCTGTGGCCCAAGAAGGGGGCGACAGAGTTGCTTTCAGCGGTGCTGATGCAGGTGGTTGAGGGTGGAGCACATAAAATAGCACAAGTTTTTGGAAAAAACAAATACAATATATCGACAGAATTATGGATAAAATTGGAGGGAAGCACAGCCAAAACTACTCCGCCCTAGTCCGACTGCGGGGAAGGGAGGACTCTTAAGTGAACACTGAGATATTTAAACACGGGTCCCGTGGGAGCGGCGCAGCAAGCTGGCACCAGCCGGTCCTCTCGCTCACCTGCTGTCCTCTGTGAGAATGCGAGAAGACATAGCCTCTACGCGGAGGTCGTAAAACCTGGCGAAGGTGTTGGGTATCGCCCAGCCCGCAGTTCTACAAATATCTGCTAGAGAGGCGCCATGAGCCAACGCATAGGATAAGGCAACACTCCTTGTTGAGTGAGCTCTCAAACCTAAGGGGCAAGGCTCTCCCTGGTATAAATAAGACAGGGAGATGGCTTCTACCACCCAGTGGGTCAACCTCTGTTTGGTGACAGCATGTCGGTGGACTGCCGTGAGAACTGATCGGCTACACGGTTGAGTAACCCTGGAACACGAATAGCGCGCAGCGATTTCAGCCGCTTGTAACTCCACAGGAGCAGATGGCGGGCGAGATGTGACATACGGCGGGAGCGTAGACCACCTTGTTTGTTGATGTACGCAACAGCCGCAGTGTTGTCCGTCCGGACCAACATGTGCTTGTGGCGGAGCATCGAAAGAAAATTACGCAGGGCCAGATGCACTGCCAGTAACTCGAGGCAATTGATATGCCAAAGCAGTTGGAGACCTGTCCAGGGACCCGAGGCTGCTTGCCCGTTGCATACAGCACCCCAGCCCATGGAAGAGGCATCCGTATGGACCACGACATGCCTCGACACCTGTTCTAGGGGCACTCCTACCCGTAGGAAAGCAGGGTTGGACCACGGGCTGAATAGGCGGTGGCACTCTGAGGAAACCGATCCGGAGTGTGCCACAGTGCCCATCTCGGGACCCGATCGTGTAACCATCGCTGAAGCGGTCTCATATGTAACGTGACCATGGCTGCAGCTGCCAAAGGGTAAGACTCTGTACTGATATGCTCGACCCTCGAATGCAAACAGCAGAAGGGTCTGTGTCGAGGCAGAATCGAGACATGAAAGTACGCGTCCTTCAGGTCGATGGCTGCAAACCGATCCCAGCTCCGAATGCATTTTAGTATGCGCTTCGGAGTGAGCATTTTGAATGGCATCTTGAGAAGAGACTGATTCAAAACTCTGAGATACAGGATCGGTCTCAACCCACTACTCTTTTTTGTGCATGATGAAGTATGGCCTGTAAAATCCTGACTCTGATCTCTGCTGGAGGGACATGCTGGATTGCCTCCTTCGCCAGTAGGAAGCAATCTCTGTGCGCAGTACGGCAGCTTGGCTCTTTAGGCGGGCCGAGGTAGAGTGAATGCTGCAATACCGGGGCGGGTGCCTGGCGAACTGGTAGACACTGCAGCGTGGTGCCCTCCCGAAGCAGCTTCAGCCTTACCATCTGACTCACCCTCTGATGCTGCCGAAGACATCTCATCCTCTCGGGGCGCTCTGAAGGACAAACTCAGCCCTGTTACAGGGGGAGCGGTCTCCTCCAGGAGGACCAAGGGACTACATGGTGCATCAGAAGTCCGCACGGCTTTCACCCCGGACGGAACATTCTGAACGCTCACCTGGAAATCCCCCAGGTGCCTCACAGCGCGGGAAGGACGCAAGGGGAGCCGTCTCGCGAGCGAGAGGTGGGATTTCAATGTAGCCATGGTCATATGCTCGCAATGAACATATTGACCATTCACAAAAGCTGCCTCAGCGTGTGCTCGACCCAGACACGTGAGACAGCGATCATGCCCGTCCGAAGATGTGAGGAAACTCCCGCACCCAGAAGCGCACGATCGGCTCGACATTCCAGAGAAAGCGTCACCAACTGTGGGAAAAATTAGCTTTTTCTCCCGGTTGCCCAGGGAAGACCTATCACGGCAGCTCCGTACACTCAAAAATGTCTTTGCTCCCTGGATTTGCAAGATGACTGGAACATCCAGCCTTTAAAAAGGCTACCGTCCCGCAGGATCCACTGACAGCCGCCCACATAAAACACTGTCAGACGAGAGAGCAGGAAAGCAGAAACTCTTGAAATCAGGACTCTTCCTCGATCATTCTCCAGAACTCGCAGAAGGGGTCTCCTGTAGCAGCTCATAACGGTTTCGGCTCTGAAGCAAAAATCTGCATGTGGATTCTGCTCGTGCCCTCTTATACTCGCGCAGTGATGAGGTGCACCTGAGCGCAATCAAATGCACACCAATATTCATTGGCCTTTTGTTTAATCTCAAAGGCAATTCGAAGTGATTTGACTGAAAGGGTAACCAAAATATTCTGTCATTATCGGTTTCATATGTAACTTTCTTCTTTTTTCTCCTGTTGTCTATGTGCATGCAATGCTGAACCAATGAAAAGGGATAAAAAACAACAACTTATTATTAATATATATATATATATATATTTTTATGGGACATATACATTGTCAATTGTAATTTAATTTAAGTCTAAATTAATATTCTAATAGGAAATGAACATCATTATGGCTGTAAGAGTGTATTTGACCACACTATGAGAGCAAACCAATCAGATGTGTTTATAAATACCTCTGTAAGCACTCAAAAATGGACAACCTCAGAATGTTTTAAACCCTGTTTACAACTGTATTTAGTGATGTCCACTTGTGATCAGATTGATAAACATGCACCTTAAAACCTGACGTAAGGGCCAAAGACTTTTACATATGATCTAAAAGAATTTATCTATCCACAGGCCATAAATGATGGAGATGAGCAGTTTCACAAAAAGCATGGACCTTGGTGATTCATAAATAGAAAAAAAAAAAAAAAAAAAAACATGGATATTATCACTTTGCAAAACATAAAGGTGACATAAAATTGTACTGTGGTTCCTAAAGATATATTGAGGTCTTATGAAGTGAAACGACATTATTAACTTGAACTTTAGGCAAATGGTCTCTAGAAGTAGCCTACACTGATCTTAATGATTTCAAACATTACAATTCAGTCTACAATAATAATGAATCCATGGATTCTAAAAACTAGTCATGACTTTTCACTTTACATTTAGCTTTTAATTTGGCATAAGATTTAGTCTCAGCACTATGTTAGTCTTACAACTAGTACATTCAGCTGGTGCAACCGACCCCTAGTGTGCAAGCTTCCTGTTGCATAATGACATATGCGTGGGGGAAAACTCACAAGTGAACTGACGCTGTGTTGGACGTGGTGGATAAATTAACACCAAATTTTCATTTTTGGTGATCTATCTGGTTAAATACTCAGTATTACCTAATATCTAAGCTATAAATACTGGATTAGCCAGTCACTTTTTAATGGAAAACATGCAGACACATTCGGAACCCGTGATCAGATTTCCCAAGATCCTCATGTACCTTACACTCCAACCTACAGTACTAATAAATGTGGACCAAGAAGCAAGAGACCCTTAGCAAGAAGTCTTTTATTGAATGCCTCTGGTGTACATTTAACATGACCAGAGCGGTACTGTATCTCAGAGCAGGAGACTCACAGCAGCAGTGGGCAAGTAAAGGTGTGATCACACTATCCATTGGCTCTGGCCCAAAAGGCATGTTTGCACTTGCACTAGATCAAAGTCTGTTATTAACTTACACTGACAGAATATTCAGCATTCAAAAAGTAACCAACAGCCATGACATCATTGTAGAGTGTGTGTATGCTTAAATCCATGGCATTTCTCATATTTATAAAAACTGTCTATGACGTAGAAGAGCGCTTAGCGTTATATTTCACATGTTAATGTCATTTACAAGGCAGAGAGCTAAAAGCTTTCATTTGTGTGCAAGTTCATGATCATTTGTGATTCATAGATTTCACAGCTGAAAGAGACAGGTACACACAATTCCGTTTGTACGTTCATTCTGTGAATTGCAAATATGCATATGCTAAATAATAATTTACAAAGTAATGTTGCTGTCATACATCAACCTAGGCTCATTGGAAATACGTCCCTCTTCATTCATTTCTGCAAAATTGAGAAAAAAAAAAAAATACATATGAATCGCTGCAGTTTGCAGTTGAAATAAACCCTAGATTCAGTAAAACTCCCACAACTTGTATTTCTTTTCACACAAAAGGATTTACATGTACATTTTTGATTAATAAAGGCTAATTTTCCACACAATTAGTTGCAGAATGTTATGTTGCGACTTTAAAACGTTTTTAACATCTTGCACGATTTGAAAACTGATATGTGATACGATTTGAACGTTGTCATCACATATACAGCTTCATTCAATAGAGTTTTCAAATTTAGTAGGTTTACTCAGTAGTTCACGTGATATGGCATTGCACTTAGGTGGTGAAAAGCACTGGTTTGAATCCTTTGCAAAACAGTTTGATAAAACATCTTACTGTAAATCATCATAAGGAATCTGCATCAGAGAATACGTTTTACTTTTGCATGTGTTAACAATAATGGGTTAGGGTTAGGTCTGGGTTTGGTGTAGGGGATATTTCCAACATGATTAATCTTTAGCAACTCTCACTGGATATTTGCATTTTGAACAGTCACAAAAACGTACCTCAAGCAGTATTATAAAAACACTGCGATACGTACCTGTACCAACATAATACAAATGTGCCACAGTTACGTATTACACATGTGTTTTAGCGGTAATCTCCCGACATTTCACGTTGAAACTGCGGTGAAACAGTTGGTGCAGTTGGGTACATAACTGCAGGGCTGCAGAAATGTATGTAGAGGACCGTATTTCCAGTCTGGGTTGATGTTTAAGCTGTTTTTTTTTTTTTTAGGCGATACACAAGATTCTTTCTGTTTTTCCTACTCTATTCTACCCTATTTTGTCTTATGACCAAAGTTTTTAGATGGTATCAAGGCATTGTGAACTCTACTCTTATTAGAGTAGGGTGGAACAACACAATCATAAAGAACTCAGGTATGAGGCTATAGAGAAAAAATCATTTGAGCGGACTGACATCCCTCACCTTTTTGCTACACCACTGAGGAGCTTAATCTAAACCTATCCTAAACCTAAATTTTGTCTATCCTAATAAAACTAAAACCTGCTTTGAGTGAACTGTGCGATGGCTCCCTTTTTACTGCTTACTCTTAATTAACTTAAGTTCCTGATTTTAATTAAAGTTAATGAATTCATTAGAGTGACTAGTGGTTGGGGCCAATCATCACAATGACAATACCCAATGCTTCAAACAGCAGTGGCTTAGAATCAACATTCAGTTAGATGTCTTGGGAATACAGTGTTTTCAGTAGGGGCTATATTAATGAAGGAAGCTAGGTAAGCAATATCTGGAAATTGGAACAGGAAACTGTACAATGTGAAAAGAATTGGTTATAAAAGTAAAGCAGTTGCCAGTTATTTAAAAGAAGATACTACTATAGTGTCTATATGAGATGTTTTAGTATAAGGTAGCAAATTACATCAGACAGGAGCTTTACCCTCATAGACCATAAAATAATATTTGATTATAAGTGGCTGCCTAAAAGTGAATTTCTCCCATTGTCTTTTTTTTAGCCTTTGATTTTTGTATATGATAATATGAAAATAAGTACATTTAATTAATGAAAAAAACAAAAAAAGGTAAAATAACAAGATTTTTTTCTGCTTCTCAAACTTCTTTGATTTTAAAGCCTCTTTCCCAGTAAGCATTTATCTTATTAGATTACCTCAGATATATTTGATACGCAGAACCCTTGTGACTGTATGATCGTATAGATTGACTGAAATGCAACACCAACAGTGTGAACATGCCTTGTGATAAAATTTACAGTTTTATTTGCTAAAGTATTAAAACACTCCAACATAATGCATTATATATTGAATACTTCTAGGGCATTGTTAAAATAGTTATGCAATTTGCCACTTAGAAACTGCAGCAAAATACGCCTGTTCAGACTAATGTATAACAGTGACAACTGCTTTCTACAACCGAATACTTCCTTGGAAAAGGCTTGCTAATGACAGCCAAATGTTCAATCAATTTGACCAGTGTGTACAGAACTTATTACCTCAACCTGAATAGCTTGTGCTCCCACCAGCAGTTTAATGATTCCGTATATTTTGTTCCAGAAAACTTTCATGTGAATTGAACATATACTTCTGTAACCTATACATTTTAGTCTCACCCTCTATTTTGTATGCACTGAATCTTTTCTTCTTAGATATATCCATTAGCCTGCTGTCATTGGTGGTGACCGCTTGTGGCTTGGCCCTGTTTGGAGTCTCTCTCTTTGTTTCATGGAAATTGTGCTGGATTCCATGGCGCGAGCGAGGCCTTTCTCCAGGCACCAAGGAGGGACATCCAGATCCCCCCCATCCTCCTCCTCCACCCCTTCAACCCCAGTCCATCTATACCGAGGTGGATGCCACCCTCGACCGCCGGAATAATGCCAAAAGTTCAGTAGTAAAAGAGACTACTGTGCCGCCCACTCCGGTCTCTCCGGCGGTTCCAGGATCTCCTCCTGCAGTGCCAGTGCCTGAGGCAGCCCTCAAAATAAGTCACACTTCACCTGATATTCCACTGGAGGTTGAGTCTAAGACTCAAGAGAACGGTGTCCATGGCAACACTCGCATGCAGAGGCAAATCACAGATCCCTCCTCGACCTGTGTCAGGTAAGTTAACCTTCTATAATTACTTTAATGGATTCTGCTGGAACGTCAGTCTCAACAATAGAACTGGCTGAGAGGTCAATTTGGTGTCTAATAAGAGTTTATTACTAAGTGCCTCTACAGTAGATGACACTGACCTCATAAAGATGAAGTTTTCATTTTAAAGTTGGATAATTTTAAGGCCATATATGCTTACAGTGTTTTTCTGCTATTTTTGTTTTAATTACGGCATAAAAATGTCAAGACATTTTCTGGATAAGGAACATATTCATTATTTTGAAACAGCATACATATGTTAAAGTACCTATATTACTTAAAAGAAGAATAATTTGCCTAAGTATACTTTAATATTTAATATTTTAATATTACAAACATTTTTGTATTTTTTATAATGTTGCTTTTGTTGCCATATTGTAAACAAATTAAAGGGATAGTTAGGGATAATCCTTTTTATTTTGGTAAAAACTATGCTTTTATTTCAATTCTCATTTCTGATCTGTCAGATGTTGGGACATATTTTTTTTGTTATAAATCATGAGTCAATATTTTATCCACGATATAAAAGATAACAGAACAAATGTTTAAACTGAGAAATGTACACTTTTATCCACTAAATGAGCTAATTTCAAATTCAATGCCTGCTACAGGCCTCATGAAAGGTGGCATGGCGGCAACAAAGGTGCTGCATTTAAAATATGCATTTAAAAAAAAAAATTAAATAAATCTAGCAACTAATTAAATTAACTGACATCAGGTCTGTAACATGTATAGCTACAAAATGAATGTCTTAGAAATTCTCTCGGATGTTACAATGGTCACAGCCTATGAAAGATTGTATAAAAAGATTGTAGAATACTTTAAAAACAGCGTGCCTCAATGTCAAATTGCTCCCTACAGGGTAACACTACTACACACTATGAGTCATTAGTTAAGCATTAATAAATAGTTAATGAATCATTTATAAATCATTGTTTTTACATAAAATAAATTATTAAATTAGTAAGTTTTTAAACACAGCTATAAATGCTTTATTCTTGGTTTATAAGCATACATAGAATATACTTAATAACTGTATTTTCATACTTTATTAAGGATCGGTTTAAACATTTCTAAATTATTTATTACATTATTTACAAACCTGTTAGATACTGTAGTTAGTAGTTCTCAGTGGTTCATGAGATCATTTATTAAGATTTAGTAAATGAAATAAATAAACTATTTGAATGCATATTTTTTACATCTTATTATTCAGACATACTGTATAACTGTTTTTGTGAGCTCATCTAAAGTTAAGACTATTCATGTTAAGCATTTACAAATGTAATTTAAAGCCTCAGTTAGAGACAGATGAATCCATGTGCAAAGGTGTTTATTAAGTGTACTCACAGGCAATACAAAGAAAACAGGCGAAGGGTCGGTTGATCGGCAAACAGCGGTGATAGGACAAAAGCAGAGTCGTAGTCAGAGGCAGCGAGATTCAGCAACAGGAAATCAATAAACAACAATGAAGGACAGGAAAACGCTTAGCAAAGTTGGGACTAGCCACATGCAATGACCAGCAGGGAATGAGTGAAATGTCTGGAGTATTTATACTGTGGATTTATACTGTCCTTATACTCATTTAAAATGTTGCAAATTGAAAAGGTGTTCTATGGTCAGACGAGTCCAGATTTTGACATCTTAGATGGTACGGGGGTGCATACATATATTCAGTATGGACAGCTTGCATGTGGAAGGCACTATTAATACTGAAGGGTATACAAAGATTTAAGAGCAACATATGCTACCCTCATGAGCTTATTTTGTGCATAAAATTGTAAACTTTTAATTACATTTTATTTATTTATTGATTTTATTTATTATGTCTTTATTATATCTATGTTCAATTGTGAATAACATATTGGCTCAGGACAACACATAGCTGCCAGTTGAATCTTTGTTATTAATATATATATTTATTTATTTTATTATTATTTTTTTTTCTGTTGCTGTATCAAAGCCCTGTCTGAAAGTATTTGTTTGGTGCGAGACATTTAATGTACCTATGTTGGTCACATATCCATTATTCCTTTTTTTTTTTTTCCAAATATATTTGTCAGCAGGCAAAGTTCAATTCGGCGTCAGATGAACCAGTCGAACCCTGACTTCACAGTAACCCAGTTTCAGAGGCAGGACTCTTTGACTGGCATGAGTCTGGGCCAGCTAAAACCAGAACTCTACAAACAACGATCCCTAGATGGCGAGGACAACAGAAGCAGTCGTGTGGGCAGCTGTGGACGCCTCCACTTTATTCTTAAATATGATTGTGACCTGGAACAGCTCATTGTCAAGATTCACAGGGCTCAAGACCTCCCTGCCAAGGACTTTTCTGGAACCTCTGACCCATATGTAAAAATCTACCTTCTCCCAGACCGCAAAACCAAGCACCAGACCAAGGTGCATCGTAAGACTTTAAACCCTGTATTTGATGAGGTCTTCCTCTTCCCTGTGGCGTATGCGGACCTGCCCTCAAGAAAGCTGCACTTCAGCGTCTACGATTTCGATCGTTTTTCACGCCACGACATTATTGGCCAGGTAGTGGTTGACAATTTTCTGGATCTAGTGGACTTTCCCAGGGAGACGAAACTCTGCAGGGATATCCAGTATGTGTCTTCGGTGAGTACATTTTTCATGTCTCCATTGTTTGGTTTACTCTTCAAGATGAACAAGATAGACGTCAAAACATTTGAGAGTCAATTGAGAGTTCCCATGATTATAGATATTTAAATATAAATATAATGTCAATGACTCATTTCCATTGTTAATACTGTAGCAATATATGACTGCTTAGTGTTGGGCAGAACAGCCAATTTGTTTCACCAGCTTGAATAGCAAAATCTAATCGGAGAGACTTTTTCACACTTCATGATAAATTTCCTGTTGGACAGATTCCTATTGAAATTTCCTATTGCGATTTCACAGAGAAATAGTACTTTAAGAGACTATTTAATTTAAGTTTGCTTTTATTTAATTTTTTGGGGGGGTGGGTTGTGCGTACTTGGGACTCATTCTATGACCAACATTTGCACTGCTACTCTGATGAAAAATCTGAATTTCACATTACCCTCAATGAGTTTATTTGGTGGTAAGCTACACATGATCTGCTAAGAAAATAATTAAAGAAATGTTCACTAAATACTGATACTTTAAAAGTATTTCATTAAACAAGAAGCTAAAGTATGGAGTGATAAGGGAGGCATAACTACAGTATGTAATAAATAATTGTTTGAAGGCCATGTAATAAAAAGGCAGTGGTTTTCAATATTCATCACTCAATGCACATTTATTATGTCTTATCTAACACAGTTCACTGAGACAAACCACCGGCATTAAAATGAATGGGGAAAATTAGGAAGCCCAGTAGGACAGCTTTAGTGAAGTAAATTCCACCTTCTAAATAAAAGAGCTAATCAGTCACTGTTACTGCCTGGTCTGTATGGTACTTCTCACTGTTAGATGACAGTGTACTATAGCTGGAGCTGCTGTCTGAAATCTTCAGATACCAAAACAACCGTAAAATGGTTAACGCTGTCAAAATGTTTGCAGCATTTCCTGCACACTGCCTAGAGCAACCAGAAAATAAACAAACTATATATATATATATATATATATATATTAGGGCTGGGACTCGATTAAAAAAATGTA
>JAUMHP010000143.1:39845-50449 GCA_032361065.1 Enteromius trimaculatus | reverse complement strand
ATATATATATATATATATATATATATATATATATTTTTTTTTTTTTCTTTTTTTTTTTTTTTCTGGGTTCTGTCATTCTCAACCATGTTGGTGAAATTCATATTGCAGTAGCTGATGGTCAGGTGGATGAATCTCATCAGTTAGATCCTCCTTTTTTTAGCAGACTGGAGGTAAGCGATCATTGTGAATTTCAAATGAATAGGTGTTAGAAAGGCTCATCTCACATTCTCGGCTGAGTTATTTTGAGAGAAAGTGATAACACGGCTGTTACTTTTTAATGCTGCTGACGTTGGTGTTGTTCTGATAAGATGCAAAGTGCCATGAACAAATTCATGAGAAGGTGGCATCTTGTTCCTCTGTGAACTCCATGTAATCTATATTTACCATGTTTTGCACGATTTTCAATGAAAGAGTGAATACATGAACAAATGCATGAATAAATAACGGAATCAAACAGTCATTAATATGAATCAAGCTGTTTACTGAACAAGTACAATAACAAATTTGAGTAAATATATCTTGTTTCTGTTGCCAGGACAATGTGGATCTGGGGGATTTGATGTTTTCTCTATGCTATCTGCCTACTGCTGGACGACTGACCATCACCATGATCAAAGCACGGAATCTGAAGGCCATGGACATCACTGGAGCTTCAGGTATGAGCAGATTCAGATTTCATTAATATACTGTACCTGTATTCACACATTCTGAATTGCCATATTATTTTTTCGTTATAACAGAATAGATTTAGGGTATTTTCGACTTGGGGTATGATATGTAAAAGGCCATGGTCATAGTTGTAGCTTTGGCTGTATTCCTCCAGACATTAAAAATAATGTTCAAAAGGAACTGCAGATAAAAGGTTATGGTGCTTGCTAAATGTAAATGAAGATATATTATTTTAATATTCTTACTAAGATAGCATTACATATTATCACTGTACACTTGGGCTCATTTCCTAGATCCTTATGTGAAAGTTTCTCTGATGTGTGACGGACGGAGACTGAAAAAAAGAAAAACCTCAACCAAGAGGAACACATTAAACCCAGTGTACAATGAGGCCATAGTGTTTGATGTCCCTCCAGAGAACATTGACCAAATCAGCCTTCTCGTAGCTGTTATGGACTATGACCGGTGAGAGTCTCACACGTTGCACATGTCCTTTCTGCCCATTACTGACACATGCTGTAAGAGTCAATTGAAGTAGATAACTGCATTCTCATGTAATTCTGTTTACATTCATTTGTTTCCTTCATCTATTGTTTTGCTTGTTTAATACTAGGATGTTAAAAGTGGACATGGATAAGACACATACTAAAATTGAATTTACACTTGTGCACTTTTAATTCTTTATATGTTAATTATTTTGAACATTTTGTTTGTTTGTTACTCTTAATCCCGAATTATACACACAAAAGTACATGCATTTCTGATTTCTTAAAGAAGGGGCTGTGAAGATGCGTAATGCAGTTCCACAAAAAGTACAAGATTTCAAAAGTAGTCTTATGAAGTAAACAGTATTTTTTTTCCATCTCTTTAACACAGTGTAGGTCACAATGAGGTTATTGGCGTGTGCCGAGTAGGAAATGATGCTGAGGGTTTGGGCAGAGAACACTGGAATGAAATGTTGACATATCCACGCAAACCCATTGCACACTGGCACCCTCTCATCGAGGTAAGACCCTCTCGTTCAAAAGTTAATTCAGGTCAAATTAATATTTGCTCATGGGCAGCAGGCCTAATACACCAGGCACTTTCTTGAATGCAGTTTCAAGATTAAAAGAAGATAAAAACAGCGTTTTGTTTGATATTCTGTTAAAATTGATCTTGTTTTGTGTCGGTAAGGCAGTAGATGTCTATTTAGATTTAGCGTTCACGAAAAGACTCTCATTTCAACAATAATTTAAGCATTACTTAATAAACCTTTGTACATGATGATTGTACCTCATAACTGAATGTGGAATCTGAAGAACATACTGGTCTTGCCAATTAAAACAAAATCAATTTAAGACTTTGATGCTTTTGTCATTACTCACAACACAATTCAAAAGTGCAGGAAATTGCTGACAAAAATTACTGCTGTAGGTCTTATAAATCTTTGGAGAATAAACTGTTCAGGGGTAAAATGTGAGCCATTTTTTGAACCAATTAATGAGATCTTCCATAGAGCAGAAGAGTACTGTTGACATTTATACAGCCAGGACTTCAGATTTACTGTAGGGAAAATCAGTCTTTCAATAAAAATTAACTGTAACAACTAGGGCCGGGACTTTAACGCATTAATTTAGATTAATTAATTACACAAAAATAACGCGTACATTTCTTTAACGCATTTTAATCGCACTTATTATTGCACCGCGGAACGTTTCTCACTGGATGAGTTTCGGCCGATCGATTATACTGGATCACCAACTAGCATTCTCAAAGTGTTTCTCAATGTCAAGGATATGTCCTTGGCAGGACTGGTCCTTCGAAGTCACTTCCTTCAGAGGCTAGGCGAGGCTCCTCTTAAGCAGTCGGAGAACACGTAAATGGAACAGGCTAGCAAGTGCACGTTACTGCGTCATTACATCAGTGAAAAGGTCTGCTTTCGTGCTGAAAAATGGAAGTGCAAACATTACTAAAGAAATGCCGGTGAGGGCTAATAATTGTGAAATAATAGGTCCGGTTCAATTAGCTATTAGTAACGTAAGTTCTAGAATTTATAATATCAATACGATAGTAATCTGTACTTTTTAATACAAAAATGTTTTTTAAGTCATTTGTAATTTGTAAATATACTTACATTAAAAAGCATATTTTCCCGTTGGCACTCCGACTTGCTAATGTCTAACATTTTGAATTTTTGAGCAAGATAGCAAAGCTGCGCACATAGGATTGTGGGTGATTTAAGAATGCGAAGGCTACACTTATGCATCCTTTCCTGTGTATGGGATATTTTTTTCGAATGAAGGACTCCTTGGTTTAAATTCCGAGGATCCTCGACATTGGAACAGTCCTTCGACAGATGTCGATGACGTAGCATCCTCGAAATTCTGGCTTCCGAGGATCCTTCCTTGACATTGATGCATGGATTTGTGCAGCTCGTCAGTGAACAACAGCTGTGTGTAGTATATACGGCTCAATATGAAATCACGCACCTGATGGCATTTATCGCTGATTACAGGACCGGGTTTACAGCCAAAACGCGCAAACAGATCGACCGATCGGGATCAGGACATCCCTATTCAGAACATTAGAAACGCTAGTTGGTGCTCCAGTATAATCAGTCCGCCGAAACTCATCCAGTGAGAAACATTCCGTGGTCCAAAAATATGTGTGATTAACATGCGTTAAAAAAAATGTAATGCGTTATTTTTGTGTAATTAATTAGTCTAAATTAATGCGTTAAAGTCCTGCCCCTAGTTCTAAAATACATTTGCATTAACCCTGCTATGTAGCTGTTTAAGTTGCTGAAGAAAACATCCCCTAAATCATGATATTTCCCCTTCCACCTTTCTTTACGCACTTAGACTTCAGTCATTCCCCAGTTCAGTTTGATGCCCAACAAAAATGTTTCCCATCAAACCTAAATGTATTAAACTTGCTTTCATCAGTGTGTGAAACTTTAATAAATTAATAATAAATTAGCCTAACTAATAAATTTGCCTTTATTAGTCAAAAATGTTGCATAAAACTCTGACAACTTTATTTTTTCCTATTCACACACATATCACGTCCCATACTGTATACAGCTTCATATGCATGAGTTTTCTAGTTTAATGTGCTTGGTAATTCACACGATATGGCATTGCATGTGTGATGAAGAGCTCTTTTGTGAATCTCGTAAAAACTATGGTTCGACAAAACAGCTCAAAAGTGCATAAGGAAGTTAAAATAGAATGCTCTTGCATTTGTTAACCCTATCAGGTATGTTTAGGGTTGGGTTTGGTGTAGAGGATAGTCCAGCACAATAGGGCATTAACCTTTAGCAACAAATCACAGAAAGACCATTTGAATTCAGCCGCAATATGTGCCGGTATCTATATAATAAAAAGTGCCACAGACACATTTAATGTGTGACTGAGCAACACTTTTTGGACATTCCACTTTGAAAATCCTGTGATATTTACGGTGTAGCAGAAAAGCATGTGTTTTCATGAGCCTGGGTTAGTTGATTCTTCATCAGGAGTATTTGAACTATCGTGTTAGTTAGTGTCAATGTAAAGCTGCAGTATTCTAGAAATCACAGATTTGGCCTTTGGCCTTCATCTAGATAACATTTTGTCTCAGGGTTTCAGTCACATTAAGGCAGTCCGCCATCTTGCAAACTCAGTGAAAATTGGAAGAGTACTGCCTGATCTATAAGGTTTGTCATATAGTTAAGGAAAATAGAACAAGATTCACAGCAATAACATGGGTATCTGTAAATTTAGTGTTATTTTGTGTTTTTTTTTAAATATCTCATGTACCTTTTTTATACTGTGCTTCAGAATACAATTCATTCATGAAACATGGTTAAAAAACTGCTCGGTTACATATTGTAACCCTCGTTCGCTGAAGAAGGGAACGGAGACGTCACGTCGGTGACCGACAGATAGGAATCTCGCTTCGAGATGCCAAAACAACTCGGCGTGTATGCAAACATGGCAATGAATTTCATTGGCATACGCTGATTAGGATCAGCTGAACCCAATCGCGGTGCGAGTATAAGTAGGTCAGCAGATCTAGCATTCATTAGGTCTTCGCTGAGGAGCCGAGCTGGTGTTACAGCCCCTAGCAGTGGTACAGCCTCTATGGCGACGGGACGTGATGTCTTCTTAAGGGAACGAGGGTTACAATACGTAACCAAGATGTTCCCTTTCAGTCGGTCACATCGGTGTTTGGTCTGTAGGAAGGTAGACTCAGCACATGCACCAGTAACGCACTGTAAGTAACTGGACACTGGGACGGCCCATGAAGGATGTGCGGAAGTCATTCTCTTTCAGAGAAGATAGAACTACAAATTGCATATGGAATATAGGAGTAGATTGAACCCTCAATTGGGAAAGGTAATCATACCTCTACCACCTTAGATCCTCATGGTAACACTCAGGGGCTCCCAGCCCTCTAGCGGTTCTCAAGGATACATCGCTTCGAGGACCTAGCGTCAGATGCTCCGCAACATCTGGCTCACAGTATCAACTGATAAGGATTACTGGAAAAGGATACCAAGCCAACCAAACTCTTCAGCTCTGTTAGAGGTGAGAACACGGGTAGAAACTGGTTCAACACGAAGGCTAAAGAACCTAGCGAACGAGTTAGGGGTTGCCCAACCTGCAGCTTTACAAATGTCAACAAGCGAGGCGCCTCGTGCCAGCGCCCAGGATGACGCTACACTTCTAGTTGAGTGAGCGCGTACACTGAGGGGACAGGGTGCACCCTGAGCCTGGTAAGCCAGGGTGATGGCATCCACTATGCAGTGGGCCATCCTCTGCTTAGAGATGGCATTCTCCTTCTGCCGACTTCCATGACAAACGAAGAGCTGATCTGAGGTCCTGAAGCTCTGTGTCCGGTCTACATAACATCATAATGCTCGTACGGGGCACAGCAACAGTAAGTTTGGGTCTGCCTCCTCCGGGGGCAGCGCTTGGAGATTCACCACCTGGTCTCTGAAAGGAGTGTTAGGAACCTTGGGCACGTAGCCGGGCCGTGGTCTCAGGTCCAGACGTGGAGTTTCCACAAATCTGGGCGCGGGTGCCACAAGGTGCCCCGTCTCTGAGTCAGTAGATCCTTCCTCAGAGAAATTGGCCAGAAAGGGGCTGTCACGAGGAGCATAAGTTCGGGGAACCAAGTCCTGGTGGGCCAATAAGGGGCAACATGAAAGTACGCATCCTTCAGGCCGATTGCTGCAAACCAATCCTGGGGACAGATGCATTCGAAAATTTGTTTTGGAGTCAACATCTTGAACGGAAGCCTGTGAAGAGCTCGATTCAAGACGCGCAGATCCTGGATCGGCTGTAACCTACCACCTTTCTTGGGCACTATGAAGTACAGGCTGTAAAACCCTGTCCTCATATCGGTTGGAGCGACCGGCTCTATTGCTTTATTCCCGAAGAAGAGTTGCAATCTCTGCACGCAGGACAGGGGCATTGTCTGCATTCACCATCGTGAAGCGAACACCCCTGAACCTGGGAGGCCGCTGGGCAAACTGAATTGCATAACCGAGCTGAATGGTTCGGACGCTGCCAGCGCGAGTACCAGAACGGGAGAGAGGAGTAGGGACTTCCCCACCAGCCATGTAATTCAACCTTGTCCGTAGCTCCGAGATGGTCATCTTCCCAAAAGAGGAACATTAAACATCCACGAACGCCGCTCTAGCATGCTCGATGCCCAGGCATGTTAAGCAGTGTTCGTGACTATCCGCCAGTGCCAGGTAACAGCCACATCCAACAACGCACGGATGGTAGGACATCCCGAAGGAAGCGTCTTTGAAAAGACGTACCACCCGTGTGTACTCTTTTAGCTTTTGCTCTTTTTGTGAAAGGCTGAAGCTAACAGGGAAGATGGTCGCTCGATAAACAATGCTGATAGTGCAATACAATTGTTACCGCCACTCGACTGGAACCACCGTCGCTGCAATGCCGTAACGCCAGCCTTTCTCCATTCTTTCGCAGAGTAGAATGGCTTCTAGAATGTTCGCATGAACTGCTCAGCTCCGAAGTGAAAAGCTAATAAATGCTAGATCTGCTGACCTACTTATACTTGCGCTGCAATTGGGTTCAGCTGATCCTAATCAGCGTATGCCAATGACATTCATTGGCGTGTTTGCATACATGCAGAGTTGTTTTGGCATCTCGAAGCGAGATTCCTATTCGTCGGTCACTGACGTGACGTCGAAGTGACCAACTAAATGGGAACTACCCTCCAACTCCTGATAGGATAAACTAAAATAGGACATAGCAGTGACCTTGACATTTAGGAAATTATGTATAAGAGGAAAAGAGTAAGGGAAATTAGAAACATGCTTTGTATTTATTTATAGGTTTGAAATTTTACTGCAAAAATAATTTTGCAAAAAAAACTAATCAAACAGAGAGCCAACACACTCACACATAAAAAAAACTCAAAATACATAGCTAGGATGTGCTTGTTGTTTGAAGCAATCTGATATATACGGTGGGTACAGAAAGTATTCAGACCCCCTTAAATGTTTTACTCTTTGTTATATTGCAGCCATTTGATAAAACCATTTTTCCTCATTAATGTTCACACAAAACTCTATATTGAGCAAAAACACAGAATTGTTGACATTTTTATAGATTTATTAAAAAAGAAAAACTGAAATATCACATGGTCCTCACATGATATTTAGATCCTTTGCTCAGTATTTAGTAGAAGCACCCTTTTGATTTAATACACCCATTCCTCCTCGCATATCCTGTCCAGTTCTGTCAGGTTGGATGGTAAACGTTGGTGGACAGCCATTTTTAGGTCTCTCCAGAGATGCTCAATTGGGTTTAAATCAGGGCTCTGGCTTAACCATTCAGAACAGTCACAGAGTTGTTGTGAAGCACCTCTTATTTTAGCTCTATGCTTAGGGTCATTGTCTTGTTGGAAGGTAAACCTTCGGCCCAGTCTGGGGTCCAGGATATCCCTGTAGTTGGCCACATTCATCTTTCCCTCGATTGCAACCATTCGTCCTGTCCCTGCAGCTAAAAAACACCCCACAGCAAATATGCTGCCAACACCATGCTTTACTGCTGGGACTGCATTTACAGGTGATGAGCAGTGCCTCGTCAGACAAGAGAATCTTATTTTTCACCATCTTGGAGTCAAACTCCATGCAGGCTTTCACGTGTTTTGCACTGAGGAGAGGCTTCCGTCAGGCAACTCTGCCATAATGCCCCAACTGGTGGAGGGCTGCAGTAATGGTTGACTTTCTATGACCTTCTGCCAACTACCAACTGCATCTCTGCAGCTCAGCCACAGTGATCTTTGGGTTCTTTTTTTACCTCTCTCACCAAGGCTCTTCTTCCCGATAGCTCAGTTTGGCCGGACGGCCAGCTCTAGGAATGGTTCTGGTCATTCCAAACATCTTCCATTTAAGGATTATGGAGACCACTGTGCTCATAAGAACCTTAAGTGCAGCAGAATTTTTTTCGTAACATTGGCCAGATCTGTGCCTTGCCACAATTCTGTCTCTGAGCTCTTCAGGCAGTTCCTCTGACATGTATTGTGAGCTGTAAGGTCTTAGACAGGTGTGTGGCTTTCCTAATCAAGTCCAATTAGTATAATCAAACACTGCTGGACTCATATGAACGTGTAGAACCATCTCAAGGATGAAAGAAAATAAAATATATGAGTTAAATATATGAGTGTCACAGCAATGCTTAGATCTATGTGAATTTTCTGTTTGTTTGTTTGTTTGTTTTTTGTTTTTTCAAAACAAAGAGTGAAACATTTAAGGAGGTCTGAATACTTTTTTTGTACCCACTGTAGCTTTGTCATTTGTGGCCCTGCAGGGAGCAAGAACAAATAATTTCTCTCACAGCAGATGGCTTTGAAGGCTGAGGTGAAGAGTACAGTGAGATCCTGTTTTTGTCTATTAAAAGGCCACCTTATTTTTAACTCTATCCTCCCACTTTACACATTCCACTTTCTCATTACACATTGCAGAACAACATAAATAAATAAAAAAAGGCAAGTTTTAGGACCATTTAAATTCCAAATTGTTATAAATGAGCAATTCAAAAATAATTTCAAAGGGGAAAAGAATTAATTAATTCACACTCAAATTCTAACCAAAACACTCAGACTATGACTCACATAGCATTTATGCTTTCATGGTGTGTGGAGTTATAAATTTTAATACATTCAATTATAATATTATGTCTAAATGCTTGAGTATCTATTGTATTTGAGTATATTTTTTTTTTGGTTGACCTGTGAACCTTGCATTGAATGTACATGTCATGTCCAGTGCAGTAATGTCAAAGCAATGCAAGCATGGCTAAAGAGGTTTTGAGTGCACTAAGATGACTAGTTTTTTGTTCTCCTGCACTCTCTGCAGTATCACAGTACTGGAGGGGGAAGCCAGGGAGGTTCCTGTAATTCCTTGAAGGCCCCTCCTTCACCATAGCCTGAGGTCCAAGGTCTCATCTTTAGAGCAACAATAGAAGAGAATTCATGCATAAGATGTTCTGTCCTGGGATCCAGAGGCCCAAGATCATAGAGCTCCAGTTGGTTGTTCCTGACAACAGAGGGAATGGCGTGACATTTTCTTCTACCTGTGCACCTGGAAGCCCTTCCACTGCATGGGAATACTTGATTGTTTCAGCTGCATGTTGAGTGGTCACATACTGTATGGTTATTTTGTGCTACTCATGGTGAATTGGAAAAGAAAATTTTGTGGAAAAAAGTGGAAAAGAGTATTTTTATGTTGTTCTCAGAGTAAATGTTTTCTAAATCAGTCTCGGTATGTGTTTTTAAATGGAGTGTCAGTGTGTCACTCAATGCTCTTAAGGATAGAATGTCAATTTCCCTTTTTAATTTTTACCCCCCACCCCCACCCCCACCCCCCCAGCGCATGAGTGTGTTTTGGTGTGGTAAAGTTCAAGATGTTCTCTGTTTCTTGTTTGAAATGCTCTGTGGATTTTGTCCTAAAGCGTCATGGTGGTGAATTGTTTACAGACTTTGCAAGTAAAATGTTATTTCTCATGTTATTAAACATCTATTTCTTACAAAAAAAAATCTGGATTTAATGTTTCTCAGTTATTGAAATCACTGCGCAGCATAGAGGAGTACTGGTTCCATTTTTTGCATCTTTAGATATAGTTTTAAACAAAATTAATAAGATGCCACATGGATTTGGCTATTTTAAATCTTTCTTGTAATCCCTGACCAATCTCCTGAAAGAGGATAATAATCACCACATTAAAATATTTTAATGACACATTTACTAAGACTTTTAAACATAAAAAATCTGCATTGTACAATATATCAGTTTATGAATATCAGTGTTGTCACAAAAGGAACTGGCAATGGATTTCAAACTGCAGAAGACATATTGAACCACAGCTGAATTAAAAAAAAATGTCTTTCCCTGTGATGCCTCCGGAGACTACTGAAACTGGTTAATTTTTCCGTATTGAGCCTGACAGAGATTCTTTGCCTTCATACAGCTCTAAACAAGTGTCCTCATTATAACCATGTTGTAAGTGCTGTGTTAAGTGTCACAGGGATGGTGCAACTCATGTCAGATGGCTCTGATTCATGGAGATTGATTTAGGCATTCATTGATCTGTTTGCTTTGTCGCCAATCACACTCCATTTGTTCCTGTCAGAGTCCCGAGGACTTGCTTTCATCAGATACATCTGTTTCCTCTAGATCGAGAAGGGCTTTGGAGAATCTTTTGTCATAAAACTAACAGGATTAAGCAAAAACCTGTGCTTCAGCACCTTATCTCCTATGCTTCATTATATTCAAAGTTGGAGGTTATTCCTCTTTGATATCTCTGAATTCCAATAACTTGTTTTTCAAAAAAGGTAGTGTTAGTGTGATGAATCACCTGAGTCGTTTGGATCCATTTGCGGAGCTTTTATTCTCTTTGTCAGGCAGGCGGAAGGGGCCCAGGGACGTGGGG
>JAUMHP010000143.1:7236-25010 GCA_032361065.1 Enteromius trimaculatus | reverse complement strand
ATCTCTCAGTCGAACGATTGTTGCTGCTCGGTACACGCCATGTTTAAAAGCTGGTATGGTCGCAGAACTGCTCGTGCCGGGGGGGCGGGAGCTTGTTTCTCATTGGTTCCCACTTTTTTGGAAATCTGAAATGCTCTAAAACGGCAGCTTGGCCAGACTAAATTTGTTTGCGAAATGAATGTACTGTTAAATGAAGTATGGGCAGGCCCAGGCTACTGTAGGTAGTGGCAGGCTAAGGGAACTACAGATGGTGGACAACCAGAATGTCCTTTTCACCGCCGCGGCGATGTAGAGTGCACTTGCAGTTGTTGACCGCCGAGAGGCGCATTAACCACAAGTTATTGAGTAAACGCTTTAAAGCACGTTTTAGCAAATAGCCGTCATCTTTGCCTCACTGATGTGTTATATTTGACAGCAGCAGTCAGTGGAAAATTAAAGACAAGAAAAAAAAAACAAACTGTACTTCACTGTACTTCACAAATTACAATTTAGTAGTATACTTATGAAGTTATGTTGTCCCTGCAGATCTGAAGTACCATAAACAGCTTTCAGACATAGACTTCATAGTTTAATTGCTTAAACTGAAGGTCTTGATAATCACAGGCCAGTGTGTTGAAGCAGGTTAAAAAATAAGTTTTCATGGACAGTAGGTCTACAGGAGCAGATCTAAAGTAGTATAAATAGCTTTCAGACATAGACTTCATAGTATAATTGCTTAAACTGATTTTTTTTTTTTTTTTTTACAGCTGCCTCTTGCCTTATACCCACAAAATAATAACACACATTTTATTTAATAACACTTTTAATTAAACATCAAAACAACCTTTTTTTTTTTTTTCTCTGACATAATGCAGACCATTATGCACAGTTTTACATTATTGTATAGAGCATATATTCAGATGCAAATCTTGTTAGTACAGTATTTCACACATCACTGACATATTCCACAGAGCCCTTGCGCTTTACTTCATGGAGCTTGTGTACCAAAATCGTATTATTAAACTAAAACTCTTAGGAAATTCCTCTCTAAAACCCTACAGTAGGTGGGCTGGGTATAATAAAATTTAGCCAAATAGCTGAGACATATTCAATAGAAATGGAAGCATACAAGGTGTTGAGAAACAGACGGTTACTGTACACATCTGTAACAGTAGCTGTGAGCTTTACGTTTCATGATTTATAGTGTTTTACTTTCTTCTCTGTTGACTGTAAACATAACTCTAACCACCTGTGAACCACAGGTCAATGTGCAAGGCTCATGCAATGGTGAGAGCTACCAGGAGCGACTGTCTCGTCTAGAAGGAGATAAAGAGTCTCTTGTGTTACAGGTAAAACATTCAGGCAATTTGTTTCAATTACTTGCTTAAAGTGCATCTAGAGTGCATCTAGACAGTATGACTTGTTTCAATAAATAGTGTTGTATGACATCAGTGTAATCATGTTACTGACAGCATGTAACATTAGTTTATGAAGACATTTTGCAAAAACCTTACAGTTTTTCAAAAGAAAACTGTAAAGTGTTCCTAGCCAAGTCAGTACAATACAATTGTGGTGTTTCATGGGAACAGACAGGGTTTTATGGATTAGTCCTGTTCTGGCTTGTTGGGTTTTTGACAGTAAGTACACGTGGGTGCTTCCTGATCAACTGGGTTGACAAGAATATTGCTTTAATTTGTTTGAAACTCTGAATAACCCAATGTTTATGTACATGTGTATTCAGTCTAATTCAGAATAGAATAATGAGTGTGATTAGACTGTGAGTAATTTCTACTTTACTCTCACACCTGGAAGCAACGTTTGAAGGATAATGGACAATGATGATGTGCCTCAAATGAACAAACTTAATTTAAACCTGTTTCTCAGGTGAGTGTGTTGACAGATCAGGTGGAGGCTCAGGGAGAGAAGATCAGAGACCTGGAGAATTCTCTTGGGGAATATCAGCACAAGCTCAACTCCACTGAGGAGATGCTTCAACAGGTATTGGTAATATTTATAAACAAAAAAATACACTGAAATTATTTTCATTGTCATAATGGTATTATGACTTATTTCATAAAATGAAGAACTTTGGTAAATCCTTCAAAGTATTTGCCTCTTTGCAAAGTACAGCATGCATTAGACTGTGTCAGATTCAAAAGGCAACCAATGCTGAAATGTGTTACGCAAAATGTAAAGAGCATTAAAAAATGTACACATTTACATCATTAGTCATCTTCTGTTTACCCAGCTTTGCTTTTATACTGAAAGGCCAGGATTCTTAATAGACTCAGCGGATGTGTAAATGAGCGGTCATGCATTAAAAAGTTTGGGTTTCTGAAGGTAGGAGTTTTTTTGTCACTTTTTTGACATTAATCCTATTTTCAGAGACCTGAGCCTAATCTATAAATCTAAATAGTGACTTGACATCGGGCATTTGTCATGCATAAAATATACAAATCTGGTTCCTCTAGTTTTAGTCTTTAAACAGCTATTATTTTAATTGAATAGTTCTACCAGCTCACATTAACAGAAAGATATGTGCCTGATGTGCCTCAGAAGCAACTTTGGCATCTGTGTGGAAATTCTTTGGTGGGATTCCAGGAGACTGGTCATTACATCACCTTGGCAACTCAAATATTTAAGTAGCGGTGGTATTCCAGAGACGCCATTGACGTGGACATTCAAATTGAAAGTGAGTCAAAAAACAGTGCTGTATGAAAGTAAGCAAGAGAAGCAAAGTGGTCTTGAAGTTTTGGCATTTCAGTAGACCTGCTAGAAACATTTGGACCATTTATGAAGATAAAATCTTTCAAGGCTTGGTAAGACACCTGTACTTATCCATACTATTTTCAAGGACAAAATTCACATTCCGCTGCTTGTAAATCTCATTTTCCTCAAAGCTAATTGCATATTTCTGTTTAACTTGTCTTTGCTTTGAAAGCTCTTTGGTTGATTAAATCTCCAGGCTTGAGATGGGAAGATTTTCAGGGCATGTGCCTGTGGTCATTGAGGTTTTGGCCTTCAAAGGCAAATCCTATTCCAGTGACATGGGCCTAATATTTTCCATATGGCGTCTTTGAAGTAGTCAAAGCTCACATAAAACTCCTTAGCACAAGCTACTGACATTTTGAAATGGTATTTTGGGCTTCTGTGTTGTGAAATAGATTTCTGTTCAATGTCTGAGTTTAAACATCAAGATCAAAGAAGACAAGACCAAGGGTTCTTAAGGTTCTATGGCAAGGAAGTAAACACTTATTCAGTTGATTTACACTGACAATAAATAATAATCTGTAATCAGGACTGTAGCTACTGGTGGCATGTTTAAAACAACCCTTATTTAAGTCTTCACATGGGAAAATACTGTTTCATACGGATATGTTGTGCCAAACAAACTTTAGGTATACACTTTCTGATGTTTAAATCTTTGCTATCATTCAGGTTCTCAAAATATGTATTTAGTTTATTTTTTTTTATCTTTAAGCTTTGATTATGTGTTCAACACCCATTCTGTTTACTGTACTCAAATGTAATGCACTTTTCCCAACAACGATCAGAACACTCAAGCTCTGTCTCATGCTCTCTCTCATGTGTCAGTCCCTGCGAGAAAAGTGTGTAAATATAGCCCTCATAACCTGTGTATATTTAGCCATTGTGGGACAGCAAAGTACATGGATTTTGAACGGACTTTCTGCCTCCTTAAGAGAACAGTTTGTTAGTTTCCTTTATGTGTGTGCATGTGTGAGTGTTTACATTTGTCTGTGGACTCTCATAGGAGCTTCTGAGTAGAAGTTCTCTAGAGTCACAGAAGCTGGGCTTGATGGAGGAAGTGTCCTGTCTAAAAGTGAAGCTGGGGAACATGGAAGAGAAACACATCAAGAGTGCTGAGAGACAACATAAAGCTGAGGTAAAACTCTTATAACATCTTAGATAATACTCAATTGATTCTCAATGCACCCATAGTAGATTAAGAGATGCAGAAAAACTGTTAAGATATCAGGTGGACCAATAATCTCAAAAGCGCAAAATAACATTTAAGTTTTATCAATCTTGTTCACAAAGCCTTGTCTCTTAAAGTTGTGTTTCTGCTATGCATTTAAAAAAAAAAAAAAAAAGCTGCTGTTTTGACTTATGTTAAATAATTTGCACTGTGCTGTTTTCATGCAATTACTATGTTCAAAGTAACTACTGTGGGACAGAACTGGTTTATCTAAACTATACCTTTCCTCTGACATTACGAGGTGCTGGCATAAGCTGTGTGTGTTTGTGTGGCTGTGTCCCTTTCATTTAACCATTATGGGCCTCATGCAACACAAGCAGAACAAATTTTTGTGTAATCGTCTTGAGCAGTTTAGTCTAAATGACAAACATCCAGAGTGTTTTTAGCAGGGATAGAGTGTTAAGAATGACCTCAGCGTGATGCCTGACAACTGCTGGGCTTCACACAGTTAAAGAATGGCACCAATCCACTCGTGAGCATTCCAGTGGCATGCCGTTCTCTCTCTCTCTCTCTCTCTCTCTCTCTCTCACAAGGTCCTGACTTTCTACCTGCTATAGATAGGCCAGTTTACCATCTAGTTTACCATGCTATTAGTATCACATGGCGTCTCACATGAAAGTTCTTTCATCCACGTGACGGAGACAGTACATGATTACTAACTTTCATTATACAGGTTCCTTTGCTGTAAAAGATGCTACAGGAATTTAACAAGTTATTAGTGGTTTGAGCGTGTAGCACTGAAACCCTATTGCATTTGTTAGGATTTTTATTATTAGTATTAATTTATTATTAGTATCAGTGGAAGCTGAAAATAACATAGCAATTCTTTAAAAGAGACTAAAAGACTAGCAAGAATTGTTACCTATAATTTATTTCAAATATCTAAAATTGCAACATAATATGTGTGAACGTATGTCTGTGTGTTTGTATTAATATAATAGTTAAACATTTCATTTCTGTCTGTGCGAGCGGGTTTATGTGGTTTATATACACAAATGTGTATAATGGCATAGGTATTACAATATGAAGGTGATTTATTAGGACTTTTTCAGTGTCCTCGTAATTCAAAAGGCTTAAAAAACATACTAAATGGTGTTTTTTTGAAAATCTAAAAATGAACATAGTTTCCTGTAAGGGTTAGGTTTAGGTGTAGAGTCAGAGTAGGGCAATACCACATACAGTCTATACAGTAGAAACACCATTACACCTATGGAGAGACCCCATAAATCACAAAAACCAACATGTGTGTGTGTTTGCATGTAAGCATACTTACTGAGTATTAACCATTTCATTTCTGTTTGTCTGTGTGTGTGCGTGTTTGTGTGTCTATGAGCCTATTATCTGTTTTCGAATTTGCTTTCGATGTTTCAGCCACTTTACCACTAAGCCCTTAAAAATGCTCAAACTCCTGTGATTTCTTCCTGCAGCTATATTAATTATTATTATTATTTATTGTATAAACGTTAGGGCTGTATTTGCTTTTGAAAGTTACAGTTATTTTTGTCACGTCTTTTGGTGTCTGACATACTTAAAATTAAGTTATTATAGCCATTATGGTTCACACAGGAAAGCCAAGTTCCTCAGTTAATGACAACTTTATGCATTAAATTGTGAGCTAACTTGATATGTTTTTAAAGATTAGTACCCAGATGATGAAGTTATTTCAAACACCACATTGGAAAATGGTTTGTGTTCAAATCATGATTACCCATACAGCATATCCTGGAAAAGAAATTGAGTTACTTGGCTCTTTAACAAAAGCTCTTATATTTGAGACCTTGGCTTGTGTAAAATGGGTCAGTGAGATATTTTCACGTCTAAAAGTATATTTCAGAAAGCCCAGGCTGAGCAGACAGCATGTTTTCTCATTGTGGTTTTTTTAAAAGGCTAGTAGATGTTGAACGATGTTCATAAATGATCATGGAATGTTCCATTGTGTTAAATCAACAGAATGTCCAGTAAAAACAGAATGAAATACAAAAAAAAAAAAAAAAAATGAAAGGCATTATTATTATTATTATATAGTTTTTTTGTTTGGTTGTTTTTTTTTTAGTTTTTTTTTTTTAGTTATTTTGGTTATTGCGTACTTACCTTATTTGGAAATAAAAAAAAAATAAAAAAAATCAGACTAAAGTTGTATTGGCTAAAATGACAGTTTTTGATAGTTTGGGGACCAATTCTCACTGTTTAAAAAATAATACACCCAAAGAATTATGAAAATTCTGTTGTCATTTACTCACCCTCAAGGAGATCCAAACCTTTATGAATTTCTTTATTCTGCTGAACACAAAAGAATATATTTTGAAAAACGTTTGAAACCAGGCTGTTTTTGGTCACCACTAACTTCCATGGTAGGAATAAAACATACTATGGAAGTCAATGGTGACCCAAAACAGTCTGGTTACAAATGTTTTTCAAAATATATTAGTTTGTGTTCGGCAGAATATTCATACAGGTTTGGAACTTCTTGAGGGTGAGTAAATGACAACAGAATTTAAATTTTTAGGTAAACTATTGCTTTAAGTAATCACAGAATAATTTTTCTTTTGCCTCAGTGAACTCTAATGAACAATGAACTCTAATTTGCTTATTAATAGTTAGCAAGGTAGTTATTTAATTTAGGTCTAGAGTATAAGCTAAATATAGTCATACAGAATGGGACATTTCTGAGAACTATTTTTGAAAGCTATTTTTGTTTTGTTTTGTTTTTATTGGACATAGAATTGCTATATTCTTCGTGTTTGAGTTTCTTAGTTTGTTTAAAGAGAGTGAATCTAACATACAAAAAGAGGCTGGTTAACTTTTACAATTTCTATTTTGTCCCCTTAATAGTGTGGGTGAACTATGACATCACTCTAGGTCAGTCGACTGTTAGCATGTCGACTGCTAAAAAATATATGAAAAAAATATGAAAAAAATAAATAAATCTGTGTTCAATCATAGTTCATGAAACTTACACATTTTGTCAATTGAGATAATCGTCAGAAAATAATATAACTTTTTATGAATTTGATGCCTACATAAAAGTGGCAGAACTTAAAAGATAAACTTATAGGCTATAAACAAACTACAGCACCATGGTCGCTCACCTTTAACTTCACCATCACTGCGCTGACAACTTCTTACAACTTTTTTAAACTTATTTGTAACATGTTCAATGGAAAGGATTTAGTCTGTATACTGTATGAAATTTAATCCACGCACCTTTTATATAAACTGGAATAAATACAAAACTAGAACCAAACTGAAAATAAGTGCATTAATATAAATATTTAAATTAATAACATACTGTATCTCAACATACTATTCAATGTAATTCTAGTGCATTTAGTCTAACAAATAAGTGAGTGAGCAGGGTTTTGGATATGGGAAGATTAAACTTATTTTAGTAAATAAATTATCACATTTCAGCTATCGTTTTATTAAGGTGGTACACAAAATGTTATTTTATTCTAATTAATTTTAACATGACTGTAAGACCTAGTTTCACTTTCACGGCGACTAACCGGTAAGCTGGTGAATTAAATAACCTTATGGTCCGAACACTGACTGATTATTATTCATATTACATCATGTTACCTTGCATGACTGATAATGGCTGGGAAGAGAAAATCGGAGAATATCAGAGGTTACATCTAAAAAACACAAGTGATTTAAGTGATCTAATTATTCAAGCAACCTGAAGAACACAGACAGAAGGAAACCACTGCATGTCTGCTTTCCATAATTCATTCTTTCCACTTTCTCTTACCATCTTTTATCTGTTCTTCCCTATTTCTATTCCTTTCTGACAGAGTGTAGTGAATCTGATTAGCGAGCTTCAGGAGCAGATGTGTAGGATTCGGCAGGAGATCTCTAGTAAGATCCAAGAGAAGCCGGCGGAGATGGTCCCAGAGGAAGATTGTGGCAGTGAGCCAGTGCATGCTTCCCTGACTGAGCCAAAGCCAGTGGTGGGTCTGAGACCTGGACATTTTTAAACACTGTGGAACTGTGGTCACTGTGAAATAGAAAGTGTAGGCACCCACTGATTCTGACAGGTTCAAAGTCATAGTCTGTAATCTGCAAAAACTGTATTTTGACAGTCAGTTTTAGATATTCCGCTGACTATAAATAAGTTCATGTTAATTAGCAGTCAGTAAGAGTATTAGTAAACTGTCTGGTTAATATCTGCTAAAAAACTTTATACTGTATGAGGGTCCCTCAACAAGCATAGTAAGTAACTTTGCAAGTACCGTTTATATCAATTTAATTTACTAACCCTAACTTAATAGTCTAATAGTCTAAAGAGACTTAGTGGACATGTAATGGCAAAAGTTACATCGTTAGAAGAGTATTTAAACATTTACAATATTTAGAATGAAGTGTTCTGTTTTTGCATGCATCTTACTGGGATCACAATGTACTGCAAACTGTGTAATTTAAATTGTTGTTGTTTTTAATGCATTTTATTTGTCAGACAGCTTATTTCTGTGTTTTGTGTTCTAGCATTAGAAAATCCCATAATATAGTCTATGCAGTCACGAGCAAAACATTATCTAGATACTGTAAGGCTGACAAAACAATCTAGATTTGTTTCCCATTTCCATCTTAAAAGTTAATTTTCTACTTGAGCAATGTCTTTTGTTTTTTTGTCATTCTTTAATTTGGCTATTAAACTACTAATTTTAAGTCAAATGAATGGTTATACACTAGCATATATCATTGCGTAAGAATGACTTTTACTTACAGAACCTATTATCTGTCTGTAGTTTTTTGGGGCTGTGTTATATCTAAATTGCTTAAGAAAAACAATAAAAATGCTTTTTTTTATTGTTTAACCCATTCTAATGTTTAACAAAAGGGTGCTCAATCCTGTTCCTGGAGATCCACCTTCTTGAAAAGTTCTGTTCCTACCCTACTGTAATCAAACACACCTGAACCAGCTAATTAAGACAGGTGTGTTGATGTATGGTTGAACCAGACTCTACTGGTTTCATAGCTGGTTGTAAGAGTAGTACTCGAAACATTACAGTTATGTCAAACCACAAACAAATAACCAATGATGGGGAAATTGTAACAAGAAATATTGGGTCAAACACAGGGACAAGGAAAACAAGAACAAAACTTAATCAGACCTGAACATACAGTATGTAACAGCTAGAATGTATTTCTCCAGAAACAGGATTGGGAAGTCCCTGCTGAAATTAACTGGTAACCATAACATATTAAACTATTACAACATATTAAAATGACTATATACAGTATCACATACATTTTGCAGTTTTCTTTTTAACAGGGGAACATAATTTTGGTGTGTGCATTATTACACAGATCCTGCTTCAGGAGCTCAAGATGCTCAAGCATAGGGTTGACGAGCTGGAACAGGAAAAGATGCAGTACGAGCAGAAGCTCAAGGTGACACAGGTACTGCCACACACACATTTTAGTCTCAAAGTTGCTGTTAGCAGACAATCTTCCAGTATAGCTCATGCTGTGGTCAACTGTGGTCAATGTAGGGCAGTGCTTTCTAAAATGTCCTTTTGTCTTGTATGTCCTGTTGTTAATGCTAATTATTTTAATTTGTACATTTTTGACTATATCATAATGAAATGTTTCTACTCTCTCAGGCAGAGATTATGACTTTGCAGCAGCTGTTGAGCTGTAAGAACTCTGAGATCGAGAGTCTACAGGCTCAGCTGCTCTCCAGAGCCCCAGTGTCTCTAGACAGTGCAGAAAGAGGTACTGCTTTCTCTCTCAAATCAATCTAAAACCTGCCCTGATGCAGTTAATACTAATTTTAAAGGCAATTGAGCTCTTTTTATTTTTCACAGCTGTGTCTAGTTGTGCATGTTAATAAGTGATAGGTCAATATTTCTCCATTTGAGATATTTGTCCCATACAGTATCTGTGTGCACTTGGCTAAGTAGCAAACGCATTAGTTCAGCTATGACAACTTTCAGAACATTTTAACATGTCGATGGGTATGACAATGTTAACGTATTTGGTCTTGGTGGAATAGGTCTGCTACGCTTCTGCTATTGCTATAGTTGTAGCTTATTGCTGCTGTCGCCGATGCATATGGCGACAAAGTGCAGTGAGTATTTATGACATACTGCTGCTGCACAAATAGCATGGACAATAACCTGTAGCAGATCTATACAGGTGGAGCTGGGGAAGGTGGGGGGTTTCAGAGAAAAGTATGAAAGCATGTTGCAGGAATCTCAATTGAATGCAAGCCAGCCATATAAACGCAAGGAAGTAAGCTCATTGGCTGCATATGCAGCATGAGCAAATTAGCTTGAGCCAAATCGTTTAACTCTGAATATCATTAGATAAGTTAGCAACCTGTCAGCCTGCGCCTTTAGAGTTTAATGAAGTATATTTTTCTGCTGTTTTTAAATCAGTTGTTTGTCCGACTAATGACAGACAGTGAGAGAGTTCAGGAAATATAGGCATTTGTTACATACAGTACTATGTACTGTATAAATAGCAGTATTTCCAAAAATGCAGTATTCATAAAATAGTAGGTAAAGTATAACTAAGCGACTTACTGCTTCTGCAGAGGATCTAAAAAGCATGGCTTATGTTGCATACTTTATAGAACATACTTTATTAATGGCCGAGAAGGAAGTTATTCATCAAATTTAGTGCATACACTGACAGTACACGATTTAGGGAACACATTTTCATTATTCTTGTAATTCCCTTTTGAGCTGTTATAGTGGTGCTGAAATTGCACACTTAGACTTAATTTTTTTTCTCTATTACCATGGCCATTAGCCTTTGAAAAATATACATCGGTCAATCACTAATGTTAACAGCTGTTATTAGTAGTTGCCATATCTGATGCCGTGTGATGTGTTAGCTAACAATGGTTCTTTTTTCTTACTACCATTCACTCACCTTTAGAGGAGATATACAGAAGGAGACTCAACACCAAACGTAAGCTTGCTTATATTACACAACTTCACTTCAATTGCTAGAGAGAGCAGAATTCATCTGCATACATAAAACCCTTTTCTGCATTTGATTGTGTGAGTTCTCACTTGTTTCATTGTTTTATGTGGCCCTATAAACTCATGCCTGTGTAAGTGTCTTGTGAACTGGACTCATAACCCTTTATTGCTCCGCTTGGCTTTCCTTGGAAAAGTAATATCAATGTCATTCCTGTTTTCCATGTCTGTATACTTTAATTACTTTCAGGGTAACAGATATTAAACATTTGTGAGGTTTATTAAATTGTAGACTGTAATTACTTGACACTGTAAACAATCTTGCAGATCTTGAATTTGTGCATGGTTGTCCCATAAATTGCTTCTTTCTTCTTCTTCTCTCTTCCTGTTGGTCAGCAGATCAGGAGCTACAAAGGCTGAAGACAGGAATGGAATCGCTTATTGCAGCAAATGATGAGAAGGTAGGATTTTTAATTTTTAACAAAATTTGTTTTTTTTTTATTACTTTAAAGGGTTGTTGTTCCAAGCCCATAAGACCTTCTTTCATCTTCACAAATTAAGATATTGATATTAGATATGATATTAGAGAGCCATCTGACCTCCATACACAGCAATACAACCAAAATGATCACAGATCCAAAAATTCAGGTAAAACACTGATCCATGTGACATAAGAGGCTTAACTTCAGCTTTGTGACGCTAGAAGAATACCTTTTTTTTGTGCTAAGAAAACAACAATAGCATTTAACTCTACAGTACCATTCTTCTCCCCTGACTTTACGTCTTCCGTCATTTTAGAGAGTATCACAACGCAATGCGTTTGACATAATCAGTCTTGTTCACATCCAAGGGAAGGCATGAACATGTAATCATTTGCGACTGTTTGCACCTAGTGGAAGATGTATGCTCATGGTGTGATACTCTTTAAAATGGCAGAAAAGAATGGTAGAATGGTAAAAATATCGTGATCATTTCAGTTTCAGTTCATTTTCAGTATTGCTTTCTATGGAGGGTCGGATGGCTCTTTGACATCATCATACATACCATAATTTGTGTTCAGAAGATGAACATATAATGAAGGTATAATCGCTTTTAAATGACATAAGAGTAAGTAATTAATTAGAGAATTTGAATTTTTGGATGGCTTAACCCTTTACACGTTAAAATAAAAATATAAAAATAATACATAAAATCCATTATTGTTATAGCCAATGAGATCTAAACAAATAATAATAATAATAATAATAATTAAAAAAAAAGGAAATTATAGCTCACTGCGTCAACACTCTCTTCTCACCGTTGGCATATGGTGAGCAAGAGTAATTTTAAGCACACTGGACCCTTTGTTCTTCACACTGCCCTGTGTTTATGGACTTAAGTCTGCAAAATGTCTGTGGAACTGAAGCCAGAACCAGTTTCCCCAGACATGTGCCAAATACTTGGACTTACAGAACCTGTGGCAGAGACTGCCTTAAGTGACATTTGGTCTCATTTGTTATTTGGTGTTTTTGTTTGTTTTTCCAGGATCGTCGAATAGAAGAGCTCACTCTCCTCCTTAGCAAGTTCAGACAAACAAATGACATCATGACTTTAATTCAAGGTAAATTCTTAAACCATTTTTTTTATTTTTTTTTTTTATTTCTTAATCAGTAAGTCTCAGGCAATATGTCAGTGTACATATTTAAACATATTTGAAATGTATTGCTTTTTTTCCTAGAGTATAGCTTTATAATGATATTTAAATTATGCCTTCCTCAGACTCAGAAGACAAATCGGCGGAGATAAACAGTGAAGATGAAAAACAGAACGGGACTGTAAAGATGAAGACTTTAACACATAAAGCTCATTCTGAGGTGTGTGTGTACTGTAGGTTCATGAGTGGCTGCTGACACATTTCCTGAACCATTTTTGAACTTCTTTTTTGTCTCTGATAAAGTTGACCTTTAGTAACTCATCCCCTCTGCTGGTTTCTTCTCAGAAAGATGCAAACACCAGGTAACATCATCTGCACAAGCAAACCTCATTTCAAACAGTAGAATACATGTCACAAATAATTATTAATGTTATTTTCCTCAGGTCCATCAGTATGGAAGAATTTGAAGGCAGCTCAGCACAAAAGGTTCCACCAAACATCTAATTTATTTACAGTTGATAGCTGCTGATACAGAATTATTTCTTAATGGTTTGTGTGTATGTGTAGTTTACACAGAGCTTATAAAATCATAAAATTATGTCGACAAGTTACTTTCTAGTGATTCACCCTCTTTTTTAGGCTTTGGATGGGAAACTGGTAGAGCCTGTTCTTTCAGAGGAGGTATAGAAATCATCGTCTGAATTTATGAATCTGTCGTCATATTTATTCTTAGTCTTCTAGTTAAATTAAAACAAAATAAATCAGCATAACTGAAATCATGGCCATGTTGTTACTAGCAGTGGTTTAATGTTCAACCTATAATAAGAGGCTTTTAAAAAGATTAAACATGTCTGCCGGAGGCAGCATTACTAATACTTCACTTCTCACCCATTTTTATAGACTCGACCAGCTGATAACAAACATCCGGCACTCCAGACACTGTTGAATCACCCAGAAAAGGAAGAGAGTGAGTCAAGTGACGCGTCAGATCAGAGGACGCCGGAGAACAAGGATGAAGACATCAACCTTAGTATGATATCCTTTCATAGTATCTCGTCCTGTGTTGAAGACACTGCTGATTCGTTTAAGCCTATCTTAAAAGTTTTGTATTTACCTTTTGAAAATGGAGGCCATTTTCAGAGAGCAGGTAATTCTGCATAATTTGACTATTAGAATGAATCTGGTCCATATTGGAGCTCGTTCTAGACATGAACTGACATTGAGAAGCCATATGAGTAAAGTGACCAACCATTCTGACTTTTTATCAATCTATGCTGCTTTTATCAGATTTGGTACTATAAATCTGATATTAGAAAGGATTTACCTTTTTTTTTTTTTAAAAAAAAGCATATTGATTGGATTGAGTTTGTACTTCTCCAATTATATCCCCAATGCAAATGGCAGAGGCATGTTTCTGTATATTATTAGAACAAATATCTTCATGCCCAGCCCTGTTTATTTGTGTGCTTGGCCTCTTTGGGCATACCCGCCCATCTCTGGTGAGGTATATATACATTTCCTCCAAACTGTTTTGGAGCAAAGCCACTTCTACGGTTCCTAAAACCCCTTGCCTTTCATGGACTCTAATGAAAGGGTCTCCATCAGGAGGCAGAGCTATCATATGGGCCCCACCTGTTCAGGACCCACCCAGTAACTCAAGCTTGACTGAAGGGAGGCAAATCATTGCCAGATGCCCAAACATGCTTTGGCAAGCAGGGAGACTGTAGAGAGGCCTATGAAAACCTGCTCTGTTAGTCTCTGATGCTCGATTAGCACAGCTGCTTTCATTACATTCACTTAAATCTCTAACAATGAAGTAATAGCTCTGAAGAAAAAGAAAAAAACAAAACAAACAAAAGCTGTGAACAGAAAGTCCTTTGTTTCTGGTAACTGCACGTACATTTCACATATGTAAATCATAACTAAAATTGTGAAATAGGGCTGAATGCAACAATCAAATGCCTCTCTCTTTTTCTTCCCCTCTCCACCGTTTTCGAAATATAAAATTCACTTTGACTGTATTCAAAGGAATATTACAGTTTATTTTTAGCAGTGCGCCACTCCTATGGTGTTCTGTATCTGATTATGCAGAAAATAAATTCAGTCCTCCTAGTTTGTGAAAAAAGAAAAATATATATATATGCATTTCAATTGAAGCTATAGCAGTAAAGCATGCAGAACTGCAATTAATTATTCAATTATTACACAATTTCAAAAGTATAACCAAAGCACTTAAACATTAACAAATGTTAACATGGAATTGAGCTCTTCTGCCTTGTCTGTGCAAAAATGTTTCCAGTCTTTGAACACATGTTCTTATCACTTTTGCAAGAAGCTATGTAATTCATAAATAACGATAATAAAGGAAACGTTCAGTAGACATTTCATTAATGAATAACAAGTAGTTAATCACACTTCATAAAATAACCCTACCTTACAGCAGCTCTAAAGTTCTGATAAATTACATTTACTTCATAATGAAACATAAGAATGCATAAAAACATGCATTCATTCATTCATCATTTATATGATTTTTATGTTGTTTTTCTGTTTAAGTAAATAAAAAACGTTTTAATCATTATTATTTTGTCCCCAAAAGGAATTGCAGATAAAACTAAGGACACAAACAATTCTGACCATTCTTCAGTGTCTTCTGGAGTTGACTCTGGCCAGCAGTCTCCTGTGTTACAAGAAAATGTCAAAAATAGTAGCATACGCAAACTTTGGGGAAAGTGAGTAGATTGCAACTTGCAATCTTGCAATTGCAACCTTAAATTATAAAAATGCAAGTTACTTGCATTTTTTCCTGTTTCTGTGTAAAACCAATAAAAACAAGCATCTGACAGGATGTGTCTGTATTGAGGATGAAGAAGACAAGCGTACTGTCAGATGACATTGAGCCCACTCAGTTCAAGAGAGGAGGGTTTAGGGCCACAGCTGGGCCTCGGCTAACACGGACCCCAGATTCTGGACACTCATCCCGGTAAAGGGCCAGACGTGCAATAAACTTTGAAAGGACAATAAAGATAAAAACAGTTATTACTCTGATCTTATTATCTTGTCATCATTAGTGCACACACACCTTTCTCTAAGTGGACGACGGAGCAGGTGTGTGGTTGGCTGGAGGACATTGGTTTGATACAGTATGTCAGTTTGGCACGTCAGTGGGTGGACAGCGGACAAACCCTTCTCTCTGCCACTCCACAGGAGCTTGAGAAGGTATCATTTTATATTTTAGTTATGTTGGTCCCTATAGGTGATATTAGTAAGAGTCACAAAATATACTGTTCTGCATGAAAGTATTATTGAAACAGTACAGTTTCCATGACTCATACATACTGTGTTCGACAGGAGATCTGTATTAAACATCCTCTGCACAGAAAAAAGCTGCAGTTGGCTCTCAGAGCTTTTAGCAACAAGACGATGGAGAAATCTTCAGAACTGGATCACATCTGGGTTACACGTATGTACTACTCCTAACAAAATTAGCTAGATTTGAAGGGAATGCAGTTATTTACTATGTAATAACAGAATAATTTTTAAAAAGAAATGAAAAGTAAAGAATTTCCACTACCCTATTTTCCATCTGAAGGTTGGCTTGATGATGTTGGCTTACCACAGTACAAAGATCAGTTTTATGAAAGCAAGGTTGATGGCCGCATGCTACAGTACCTAACAGTGGTAAGACCAAAAGTTGCCTCGATTCCTGTCATAAAAATGCAGTGTAATTTAAAAAAAAAATAAAAATTCACATATTTTTACCCTTTAAAAACTGATGTTCTTTTTTTCACAGAACGATCTCTTGTTCTTGAAAGTCACCAGTCAGCTCCATCATCTAAGCATTAAATGTGCCATCCATGTCCTCCACGTTAACAAGTTTAACCCAAACTGCCTGAGACGCAGGCCAGGGGATGAAGTAAGAAAAATCACAGATTAAAAACTCACCGTTTCAATTTTAGAATTATATAGCATACTCACATCTCTACAAAGGATAAAGCTTGGAACACTGAAAGACTATATTTTAATTGATCGATTGATTGCAGAATAAAACATCTCCCTCTGAGGTGGTGCAGTGGTCCAACCATCGTGTGATGGAGTGGTTGAGGTCAGTGGATTTGGCTGAATATGCTCCAAACCTTAGAGGCAGTGGCGTTCACGGAGGCCTAATTGTGAGTCAGCTTTTACTGGTCATTAAAGTATTACTAATAGTGAGGTTTAAATATTCCTATACAATAATAATATGCATTTATTTTTACCTTATTTCCTCAACTTGCAAACTATTTGCTCAATTCATTTCCCAAACCTTTTCTTTGTATGACACAAATCTGCATTGATTGGTCCGATTGGTCTTATTTTCGTTTCATTTTGTTTGTAATGCATGATAAAACAGTGTTTGTGAGCTCAGTACTGCAGCGTTACCAGGGAACAGCGTTTTTTTTTGTTTTGTTTGTTTGTTCTAAAAGCAACTTTTTTCAGTGATTCACTGTAATAATCCCTCAGAGACATTCTGATCCATTTGCAGGCTTTAATTCCACAACATTAACAGGCAGAGATCAAAATCCATGGCAAACAGGGTATTTAGAGATGAGACAGAATCGTAACAGTTAAACAGGCAAAATAAGTCAGGGCTGGCGGCAAGAATGGTACACGAGATAAATAGTTCAATGGTAATACACGGCAAGGCAAGACTTCGTGAATAACAGTCTGAAAACCTGGGCTTATAAAGGGCAGATAATACAAAACAACTGTAACGAAAAAAAAACTCAAGGTACATGGATCATTAGTGTCCGGGTGAGAATGTTAATACTCCGGCGTAGGTTCCCGCTGATGATGGTCGGAGAGAGCCAAGGAGGTGTGGCTCGTGACATTCATAGTTTTTAATATATCAACTTTTGATTGAGTAAATTTTAAATTCCAGTAAATTTTTAACCACTTGACTTTTTTTTCAGATACATGTGCAGTTTTTACGTTTTTTGTTTTTGTTGCTACAGGGTTTTTTGTTTTTTTTTTTGTTTCCTTTTCTTCTATAGATTTATGCTCAGTTGGTTCGGTTTCCTAAATGAATCAGCTAGCCAGATGATTTAATGACTCATGAAAAAAAGAACATGATTTGGAACATGCACACCAGTGGCGATTTCTTTAAGACTGCAAGGGAGGCTCAGCTTCCCCTATAATGTCACAAAATTAATGGTCAAATTATGTACTATTGTATTAACATTTTATTGACTAAAAA
>JAUMHP010000142.1:32029-45982 GCA_032361065.1 Enteromius trimaculatus | reverse complement strand
ATGGATGGGGTTTTGGTTCCTTGCCGCTGTCGCCTCTGGCTTGCTTAGTTGGGGACACCTGATTTCCAGTGAATATCATCGTCTTGACTACAGAGACCTTCTCTGCATTTGATAAATAAAGTTTAATTCTCGTAATTATACATTACCATTACTCTGTTGTTCTATTTGATAACGTTCAGTGCTTTGCTACAATCTGTATTGTTAAAAGCGCTATAAAAATAAAAAGTGACATGACTTGAATTGACTTGAATTCATAGAAAAATAAAGTAATGATTGTTTAGGCCAGCAGAGAAGGCTTTGCTGTTCCTGACGCCCGACAATTGCCATTTACACATGGACATATTAGGGGATGAGATCATGTTGAAACGTTTTTGTTTTTTTTATCATTTTTATATAAAGTTGTTTATGGTATCATAAATATTGTTTACTTGACCTTAATTAACAAGCCTGCTGCGATATGCTGTTCATGATGGGGCGGAGACTGTTGTCTTTTAAGAGTGAACAGGAAGAGAACATCTCGGTTACGTATTGTAACCCTCGTTCCCTAAAGAAGGGAACGGAGATGTCACATCGTCTGAGTCGGTAGATCCTTCCTCAGAGGGATCAGCCAAGGAGGGGCTGTCACAAGGAGCATGAGTTGGAGGAGGTGGCGGGCGAAGATGCGACGGGAGCGTAGACCACCTTGACGGTTGATGTATGCAATGGACCAGCACGTGACAGCCCTGTAGGTGTTCCTTTGAGATGACCCAGAGAGACACAGTTTCATTGCAACAGACCTCTCCACCTGGGGGACCCCCGTGTAGCCCCTAGCTGCACCACCGTCAAGGGTGGTGAAGGAGAACGAGCCACTGGGTCGCTTCCTAGCAGTGAAAGGTGCCTTCCACAACCAAGATGGAGGATTCCACTCAATTCCAACCCCCCCAGCGGCCCGGGCAAACATAGCAACTAGGTCTGGATCAGCGTCAGGCACGGACGAACGTCCAGCGGACGCTGCCCCAGTCGACGCGTCACCGTACTCTCCTTCTGATGCTGCAACTGACATCTGTTCATCGGGGGGAGCCCCAAAGGTGCCATCCGGGACCATTTCCAGTGTAAAAAACTGCCCCGATAAGAAATCCAGAGGTGTCGGAGTGTGACGGTACAGTTTCCGCCTGCCGCCCTAAGACTGGCCCTTTCCGTCCCGGAAGAGGTAGCTCCACGGACACTGCCAGCACGAGCTCCAGATCGCGGAAGCAGAACGGGGACCCCACCACCTTCAAGATAGTGAAGCCTGGTCCACAGCTCCGAGATGGTCATGCTACTGCAAGCAGAACATGACTCATCTACAAACGCCGTCTTAGCTTGCTCGAGGCCCAGGCACTTTAGACAGCATTCATACTGTCCGCTGGCGCCAAGACACTGCTGCATGAACTGCTTGGCCCTGAAGCGAAAAGCTAATTAACGCTTAACCCACTGACCTACTTATACTAGCACTGTGATTAGGTACAGCTGGATGGTAATCAGCGTATGCCAATTCCATTGGCATGTTTATATACACGCAGAGTAGATTTGCCATCTTGAAGCGAGATTCCTATTCGTCGGTCACCGACGTGACTCAGAGTGAATGACTGAAAGGGAACATGAAAAGAATGCGCAGTGATCCATGTGCAGTAGATGATGGATACCTGACCCGAGCCCGACGGTACCCGACGAGTCTGGCCGGGTTCCGACAGTTATTTAGAAAGGACACTGGGGTTAGGGTCGGGCTCACAAATACCCGCCCAAAAACCACCCAAATTTTTAACTGTCAATATAATGTGATCGAATGCAAATCAACGTTCATAAACAGCATTTTTAACACTATAAAACAAAATTATGATGACAAAGCAATATAAACATAATGCTAGATAAATCGGAGAAAATAGAATAAGGAGAATTAGCCTACCAAATATGAAAAATATGCAAGCAGCAGACAGTCAAAAAGGCAATAAAAAAAATTTTTGTCCATCCGCCAAAGCCAATATTTACCCACACAAACAAATTGAAAACCGCCCAATTGGGTGGAAACCCGCCCAATCTGGCAACACTGGATGCTTTCTAATTGGATGCACACTCCTACTAGACTTGACTCCTGCCCTGCCCTGCCCTATGAGGTCACTGGTTAAACTCTCAATCGTTCATCCGTATTAATTATGTTTATAAGCGCATATAATGTATTAGGTGTTTGCATTTGGCTGTCACGGTGGAGCTCAATCTCTGGGATGCTTCTCTTTCTTTACACACTCCTCTTTTTCCATAAGCCTTATGGAAAGGCAGAAGATAGTTCTTGCCAAAAAATGGGAGATCCTAAAAATGCACTGCTTTCCAAGGATGGAGATGTAACTATCGGAGGACTTTTTTCAATCAGCAGTGTAGAAATATTACCTTCATTTGATTTTATGCAAAAACCTCAGCTTCTATCTTGCTCCAGGTTTGTTACATTGTAAACTATTTGAGAAACATTATAAATTACAGATACAGTTTTCATTATCTACAGATTTTTACTAAAAATATATTGCATGAAATAAAATAAAAAATACTGACTCCATAACCACAACCTACTATAACATCTGGAATATTATCATAGTGTGAATCTGAGAGATTTCCGGATGGCACAAATCATGATATTTGCCATTGAGGAGATTAACAGAAATGAACAGTTACTTCCAAATGTTTCTATTGGTTACAAAATATATGATAGCTGTGGTTCAAGACTGTCTTCTATGAGTGCAACTATGGCATTGATGAATGGCCCGGATTTTGCAGCAGTAGACAGATGCAATGGACAGTCTCCTATACATGCTATCATAGGAGAAACAGAGTCTTCTGCTACAGTGATTTTGTCCAGAACTACAGGACCTTTTAAGATTCCAGTGGTAAAGAACAAACATATTCATGCTTGACATATTACCATTTTGATGACTGCTTCACAATTTTTTTTATGATTATGATTATGATTTTTTTTAGATAAGTCACTCTGCTACATGTGAGTGTCTTAGCAACAGGAAAGATTACCCCTCATTCTTCAGGACTATTGCTAGTGACTACCACCAGAGTAGAGCACTTGCATACATAGTAAAATACTTTGGCTGGTCTTGGGTTGGAGCTGTGAACAGTGACAATGACTATGGAAATAATGGAATGGCAAAATTTCTGATAACAGCTCGGGAAGAGGGGATTTGTGTGGAGTACTCTGTGAAATTCTATCGTACAGAACCTGAAAAACTCCAGAAAGTCATTGAAACAATGAAAAAAAGCAGCACAAAAGTGGTTGTTGCATTTCTTTCTCGTGTTGAGATGGTCAATCTTCTTGAGCAACTAAGTATTCAGAACATTACAGGCCTGCAAGTAATTGGTGTGGAAGCATGGACAACTGCAAAGAGTTTGATAACTCCAAACAGTTTCCGTGTGCTGGGAGGGTCACTAGGGTTTGCAGTGAGAAAAATCAATACTGAAGGATTTTCTGATTATGTAGTGAAAGCATTTTGGGACTCAGCTTTTCCCTGCTCACAGACTGAAGGGAATTTATCTCAATTGAAATTAAATTGCAGCAGATACAAGGATCTACTTTTGCTGAAAAATTACAATGAAGATGTGCCTGAACAAAGATATGCAAGCAATGTCTATAAAGCAGTTTATGCTGTGGCTCATTCATTACACAGTCTGCTCAAATGCAAGGAAAAAGAAGGTTGTAAGAAGGACCTGACAATACAACCACAGCAGGTAAAAGAAAGAGAGACCAAGAAGGGGAGTTATATCTGTTAAATCAAAATTTTCTCCTGCATTGATCCAGCAATTTTTAATTCAGTAACACTTACTAAAATCAAAATCTACAAGGGTTTGTTCATATTTAATTGTCCTGCTTTCATACATTTCCTTAATTAAAAAAAAAAATCCTTTGTTTGTAATGCATTAATGTAATGAAATGAATATTGAACCTGGCTTCATCCAGTGTTACCATTCACCTGTTTTGCCTTAAACTATGTAAATGTTAATGTCTTTTTGTTAGGTAGTTGAGGCTCTAAAAAAAGTACATTTCACTGTAAAATTTGGAGATCGTGTGTGGTTTGACAGCACTGGTGCAGCAGTAGCCCAGTATGAAGTTGTGAACTGGCAGCAGGACTATGATGGATCAATCCAGTTTAAACCAGTGGGATACTATGATGCCTCGCTGCCTCCTGACCAGCGCTTTGTTGTTAATACTGAAAGCATAATCTGGGCTGGAGGACAACTGGAGGTAAATACTAAAATGATGGTTTGAAATAAACTAATGTGGCATGAACCACTTGAAAATTAAATACATCAACTTCATGATATTATCTAGCATGAACTTCATGACATTATTTAGCATTGCAGCTGTAAGTATAATGTATTTCTCAATGCAGAAGCCAAGGTCTGTGTGCAGTGAGAGCTGTCCTCCAGGCACTAGGAAGGCTGCACAGAAAGGAAGACCTGTCTGCTGTTATGACTGTATTCCATGTGCAGAAGGAGAAATCAGTAATGAGACAGGTAACATCCAGTCCATATCACAGTTTCAAAGAAAACTGGTTAGTTGCTCTTTCTGTGTTCTTCTTCTGCTTATCAGGATGCAGTTTTTTATTAAAGGAGTTAATTAATAAAATAACTACAAAATGAATAAACAAACAAAATAACTGTAACTGCAGTAAACATAACTTTTTTTCCAGATTCAAATAACTGCAAGCAGTGTCCAGTGGAATATTGGTCTAATGCTGAAAAAAATAAATGTGTACTAAAGACTGTAGAGTTTCTGTCATTCACAGAGGTTATGGGTATAGTGCTAGTATTTTTCTCCCTCTTTGGAGCAGGATTAACTGTGTTGGTGGCCATACTGTTTTACAGTAAGAAGGACACCCCCATAGTAAAAGCCAACAACTCAGAGCTGAGCTTCCTGCTGCTCTTCTCACTGACTCTGTGTTTTCTCTGTTCTCTTACTTTCATTGGGCGGCCCACTGAGTGGTCCTGTATGTTGCGTCACACAGTATTTGGGATCACTTTTGTTCTCTGTATCTCCTGTGTTCTGGGGAAAACAATAGTAGTGTTAATGGCCTTCAGGGCTACACTTCCAGGAAGTAATATCATGAAATGGTTTGGACCTGCACAACAAAGAATCAGCGTTCTTGCCTTTACACTTATACAAGTTGTTATCTGTGTGCTTTGGCTAACGCAATCTCCCCCATTCCCTCTTAAAAATCTTAAATATTATAAAGAAAAGATCATTCTTGAGTGTAGTTTGGGTTCTACTATAGGTTTTTCTGCTGTTCTAGGATATATTGGACTACTGTCAGTTTTGTGTTTTATAATGGCTTTTCTAGCTCGCAAACTTCCTGATAACTTCAATGAAGCCAAATTTATCACATTCAGCATGCTTATATTCTGTGCTGTATGGATCACATTTATCCCATCATATGTCAGTACTCCTGGAAAATTTACTGTAGCTGTGGAGATTTTTGCCATTTTAGCATCAAGCTTTGGTTTGTTATTATGTATATTTGCACCAAAATGTTATATAATACTGTTTAAGCCAGAAAAAAATACAAAGCAAAATATGATGGGCAAGATTCCACATAGGTGTTAATTTAATTATAAGAAAATAAAGAAATCAATGAATAATAAACTGATATTGGCATTATAATGTTGTAATTTTGTACATTTAGTTTACTACATTAGTGTTTTAGCTTTTACTATTGTTTATACTGAGATTTACTTGGTTTGCTGATATGCTAGTGGTGGCTATATTCATATGTATTACTATTTATTTCTAAACTGGATCTAATCACTATGGGAAGTGCATTTGTTATGTGGTATTATTTATTGTTGAAGCTCATGAAACATAAATAATGAAACAAAATCAATTATATAATTATTATGTTTGTTAAGGCCCATTCTAAAAAGAAGGGCTCTATGTGAAAGTTTATGATGTTAAAGGGGTCATGATGCTATTTTCAAGATCATTATTTTGTGTATTTGGTGTAACAAAATGTATTGACATGACTTTAATGTATGAAAAACTAAATAAATACTGTACACTATTGTAGTTCTTCTATGCCATGCCTATCTCAAATGTGTTTTTTTTCCCCCTACAAAGCCCCTCCTTCCAAAAAGCACATAAGCTTTGATTGGCCAGCTGACCCAGTGCATTGTGATTGGCCGAGCACCACAAGCACATCTCAGAAATGTAATGCAACTTTTCATAAAAACGAGTTTAGCTTTTAAAGTAAATCTAAAGACAGGGGAACAGGGTCCCGTGACAGACACAATGCTCGTATGTATTTGGAGTACACAAAGCCATGATAGACTCTACTGTGATGTGACCCTGTCTCTCTCTCACATCTACACACACACACCCACAGAATGCACTGCACTATGAAACCCCTTTATTTCAATGGCTTGTGCTGCGTGAGTGCACAACTCAATAGCAAATACTTTTTACAAAACATACTTACAGTCATTGATTCAGAAGCATGGCAAGACAAGTTTATTTATGTAGCACACTTCAAATGAATTGGTAATTCAAAGTGCTTTACATAAAAGAAAAGAAAATAATCATAAAAAAATAATAATCACAACAATAAAACAAAGAATGTCAATCACATGTCAGAATGTCAGATACTCCATATTGCATTTGTGATTGATATTGTAACACCGTAGGCATTCTTATGTGTTCATTGTCCCTGTCCATGTGCTCTTTTGTTTGTTTACATACCTAATCCCTCATGTCTCTGCCTTGCCTCACCATTAGTGTTTGATCCTCCGCCAGCTGTGTTGTCCAGGTACCGTGTTCTGTCTTGATTAGTCTTTGTATAAATTTATGCCCCATGTCTTGTATCTTTGTCGGTTGTTGATGTTATGTGCCTAGTCGTGTATGTATCATTGTTGAACAGCGTTTCGCGGGCTTGATTTGTGATAGATATGATACGTCCTCATTCACTGCTACAAACTTTAGCGGTCAGATAATTATGATTTGAACCAAATTAGCTCCTACGTCAGTGATGTAAGTGTAAGCCAACTGGCTAAACACGTATGAAAAGGCCCTCACCCACCATTTTTTAAAATGCTGTGCAACATATCGTTAAGAAGAGGACAGACTGCAGGAGGTAAGTAGTATAAGTGTTCTTTATTTACAGTGCAGGATGTAACCACCATCAACGGAGATGCAACAATGGTGAGTATATATGACGTAGAATGTTACACAGGGAATGAACAGTTTAATAAAGAATATCTTTGTCTCTTGTAGATATCCAGGGAGCAGATGGAGCACAGGAGACGATGGAGAGAAGTGACAGTCCCACACCACACTCGGAGGAACACATCAGAGCCAGGGAAAAACACAGATACTGCAGGGAGACAAGGAGAAGGTTAAGGTAAGTCTGTCAAGGATATAACTTGCTGTTGGAGTCAGTCCACTTCATCCAAAGACGAGATCGGACCCTGAGTGCAGTGTGGTGTTTGCTTTTATGAGAGAGGTGATGAGTGACTTGATTAGAAACAGGTGATGAAGACAGGTGGCGGTCGTGATCATAATTGACTGTTGGCATGGTGACTGAGTGAGGGTGGAGCTTGACGTAGATGTGACACATATACTGTGTAAACATTGCATCTTAGTCCAATTTATTTTACAAACACAATTTACCTGCAGACTCCGTTTACAACATTTTCTGCTTCTATCAACCTCAATGACTTGTAGCACTGCCAGTTGACTTTCCGCTCTTTCAATCGCATTCCATATCCATTATTGTGAAACAAGTGAGACACAACAAAAACACAGCTTCGATCACAAAATCCTCTATGCTCCTATTGTTCACGTTGTTATTCTTTTTTTCTTTTCTTTTTTTTTATTGAATGCCATGCACAAATGAAGGTGCTGTTGACCGGCTTACATCACTTCTTAGTACCCACTGTCAGTGCGAATACAACCCTTGTGAAAGGCATTGGAAAATAGTTAGCGCGAAATCATACCAGTACTTTCGTTCTGTACTTTTAGTTCTGGAACTAAAGTGATGCAAAAGGCCCTCATGTTCAGTGTAGTCGCACCAGGAAAGAGAATCAGAGAACAGAGTCACAATCCAGAGTGAGAGGAGGGCAAACTGCTGATCAGTAAGTGCAGACAGTCAGTAAATCAAACTAAATCAATAAAAAGAAACAAAACAACACAATAAACACATTACAAGAAAAAAGGTGCAAGTCACATGTATAAGTAAAAAAAAACTGCTGGGACAGAGCATTGGGCTTACAGTTCTTGGAAGTCAGTAAGACAGCATGAAGTTGAAGCACCTGAAGAACAGTGCTCAGTGAGCCTGGCTGGAGGTTAGTCATTTGGCCAATTGAAGGAAATAACAAATAACAATTCACACGCACATAACAAAACAGGCACATGCATTAAACAAAAACAGGAGAGAAGGGATGTCAGTCAAACCTAAGCCCTTACAAAATTAAAAGTTAAAAAAGTTGGTTTATTTATTTATTTATTTAATTTTTGCATTTGCATTGGTACTTTACATAAAACAGGTTTCATGATTTTGAATACTGTTCAGTCTGTAATCTAAAAGAAAATCAAATCAGTGGTAAACAAAAAAGGGTTGAGTTACCTGTATAGCATTATGACATCACTGGTGTTTGATATTTTTACTTCGCATTATTACATAACTCTGTTCATGATGTGTTCATAATGAGTCTAAAAACACTATATAAACAAACTCATCATCATTAGAAGAGTGAGAGTGAGTGAGTCTCTGCGATGCTTGTCTTTGGTTTCTTGCTGCTTTGCAGCATTAAAACAAAGGGGGAAACAAAGGTTAACTGTAGTATAATAGGGGAACCAGAGTACCCCCTGCTGTCTAAGGATGGAGACATTGTCATTGGAGGTGCTTTTTCAATTCACAGCAAAATAAATTTGGAAATGCCATCCTTTACAGAGAAACCCCATCGCCTAATGTGCACCAGGTTTGTTACATCTCTGCTTCTGTGTTATTACAGTGTAAATATATATATATATATATATACATGTCCTATATTTTATTTTGTGAAATGCGATTTTGCTACTATTTCCAACAAGTTGTTCAGCTGCAACAAGACAAACCATATTATAAAATCTCTCTCTCTCTCTTTCTCATCTCTCTCTCTCTCTCAGCCTTAATTTGAGAGAACTCCGTTTTGCTCAGACCATGATCTTTGCCATTGAAGAAATTAACAGCAAGGCTAGCTTACTCCCAAACATTTCCATTGGATACCAAATATTTGACAGCTGTGGTTCCACATTAGCCTCTATGAGATCTTCGATGGCTTTGATAAATGGTCAGGAGTTGACAGCAGAACACATCTGCTCTGGAAACACAGCAGTTAAAGCCATTATTGGAGAATCTGAGTCTTCATCGACAATTGCACTGTCCAGAGCAACAGGGCCCTTCAGGATTCCTGTGGTGAAATACAAAGAATAAATTAACAAAATAAATGTGAAATAAAAGTGAAATAATGTTTTTTATTACAACATATTTGAAGATAAAAAGAAACATGTTTTCTTGTTGTTTTCATCTTTTGTGTTTGACAGATAAGCCATTTTGCTACCTGTGCTTGCCTGAGCAACAGAAAACAGTTTCCTTCTTTCTTCAGAACTATTCCTAGTGACTTCTACCAGAGCAGAGCTCTAGCCCAACTGGTCAAACATTTTGGCTGGACATGGGTTGGAGCAGTGAGAAGTGATAACGACTATGGAAACAATGGCATGGCAACCTTTGTAGAGGTAGCCGAGAGAGAAGGAGTATGCATTGAATATTCAGAGGCCATATCAAGAACAAATACTAAAGAGAAGATTGCTAAGGTTGTTGAAGTAATAAAAAAGGGCACTGCAAAAGTTCTTGTGGCATTTTTGGCACAGAGTGAAATGGATGTGTTGCTGGAGGAGATTATCAGACAGAATGTAACCGGGCTACAGTGGGTAGGCAGTGAATCCTGGATTACAGCGAAATACTTGGCAACCAAAATTGTTTCAAAAGTGCTTGGTGGTGCAGTTGGCTTTACAATTAGCAAGTCAAAAATTCCAGGCTTAAAAGAATTTCTCCTAAAGGTCAGTCCATCTCAAAACCCTTCAAATCCTCTTCTGAGGGAGTTTTGGGAGACGGTGTTTGGATGCCGTCTTTTTCCTACAATCAGCCCTAAAACTGAGAATGAGAAGGTTTGTAATGGGTCTGAAAATCTGAGTAATGTGAGTAATGTGTTCACAGACGTATCTGAGCTAAGGATTTCAAATAATGTTTATAAGGCAGTTTACGCTATAGCTTATGCTTTGCATAATACATTGGCTTGCAAAACCTCAAACGGTGCACCTGAAAACATAATATGTGGAGCAAAGGATTTAATAGTTTCCAGCCAAGTAAGTAAACCTTTACATACTATTTATTTATTTATTCATTTTAGTATTTTTTTTTATTTAATATCGTAACTCAAAAAGTGTTTTTAAATTGCCACAGGTAATGCAATCTCTTCAAAATGTGAATTTCACAATGGCTTCAGGTGAGGTGATATACTTTGACAAAAATGGAGACCCTACGGCAAGATACGAACTGGTAAACTGGCAGAAAAATGAAGCAGGGGACACGACTTTTCTTACTGTAGGACACTATGACGCCTCACTTCCCAGAGAACAGCAGTTTGTCATGAATTCTATCAATATAGTTTGGACAGGAGACAGTCACATGGTATGTAAAACATAACATCAGCATGTTTAGTTCTTAATAAGTCAGTGACATTAAAGAAAGTAAAAATAAGTGCAACAAAGTAAGAATGTGTAAACATGGCAGAAACCAAGTTCAGTGTGCAGTGAGAGCTGCCAGCCAGGTTTCAGACAGGCTGTGATCAAAGGGAGACCAGTATGCTGCTTTGAATGTTTGCGGTGCCCTTCTGGAGAAATCAGCAGTACAACTGGTGAGATGACAAGCATTTTGATACATAAAGAGCTTCAAAAACTACAAGTGTAGAACAACATGTATTAATTTTTGTTTATTTGCCTTTTTTAGATTCTGCTGAATGCATCAAATGTCCTTTGGAGCGCTGGTCAAATGAAAACCACAGTATGTGTGTTCTCAAGAAAGTGGAGTTCCTTTCATTTGAGGAAAACATGGGAATACTTTTGACTGCATTCTCATTAACGGGAGCGTCTTTGACAATTGCAGTTGCGCTTATGTTTTACCACTTCATAGACACTCCTTTGGTGAAGGCTAGCAATACAGAGCTGAGTTTCCTACTGCTTTTCTCACTGTCTCTGTGTTTTCTCTGTTCACTTACTTTTATTGGTCAGCCTACTGAGTGGTCTTGTATGTTGCGCCACACAGCATTTGGGATCACTTTTGCCCTTTGTATGTCTTGTGTTCTGGCAAGAACAATAGCAGTGGTAATGGCCTTTAAGGCCACAGTGCCTGGTACAAGTGTTCCTCAGTGTACATTGCCCTTGCAAAGAGTTAGTGTTTTCTGTTGCACTTTTTTTCAGATAATAATATGTACTCTGTGGCTGGTATTAGCCCCTCCAATACCATATAAAAACATTACCCATTCATTAGATACAATAATACTTGAATGCAATCTAGGATCAGCTATAGGGTTCTGGGCTGTGCTTGGTTATATTGGTTTGCTGTCTGTCCTATGTTTCGTTTTGGCTTTTCTAGCTCGAAAGCTGCCTGATAACTTTAATGAAGCCAAATTCATCACGTTCAGTCTGCTAATATTCTGTGCTGTTTGGATCACTTTTATCCCAGCTTATGTCAGTTCTCCTGGAAAATTTACTGTAGCTGTGGAGATATTTGCCATCTTAGCCTCTAGTTTTGGCTTGTTGTTCTGTATATTTACACCAAAATGCTACATAATCTTACTTAAGCCAGAGCAAAACACAAGGAAACATATCATGGGCAAAACCCATAATAATAAATCACAATAAACTTTTAATGCCACTTTCAAGGCAGTTCACCTTAGAACCATGCAACTACATACATAATTTAATTCACTAAATATAAAAATATATAAAAAAAACTTCCAAGAATTCATTCACAAATGAAAGACCCATCCCACAGTATTATGTAAATACACGGAAAATCCATTATTTTCCATAATATACTCTAAACGCCTATTAGTTAATATGTAAATATAAACGTTATACTTGAGGACCAATGTATCTCTCATTGAAAGAATTATTCCAAAACCATAGCTTTTGTGCTATTCTGTGATTATTATTATTATTATTATTATTAGAGCAAAGCAAAGCCTTGAAACCATGCTTTTGGAGACACGATGAACCATTAGCTATTTTAGTAAAAAAATAAATAAACAAGCCACAGTCAAACACAAATAATACACTATGTACTGAATATCTGTATTTCTCCCTATTATTGTAATGTTTAAATTTACCAAACATAAGCATTGGAATTTACAATATAATTGTGCATTATATGGTTTACTTTACCACATAATTGCATGAACTGTTACAATAGAGCTAAACAGAATTCCTGAACAAATATGCCGTGGATGGCGTCCACTAAGCTGATAATGAAAAGTAAAATACATCAATGCATTTATACATTAATAAAATAACTGAATAAAAGTGATCCTTATGTTTCTTGTTATGAAAACATATTTATAACACTTGTGTAAGCTAAAATGTCTAATTTAATAAAGTGAGTGAGTTAAGAATATGGAGTTTTGGAATTGCTTGTACTATTGGACAAAGATTGTAAACATGATATTATGCATTGAAGCCCAATGTTCCACACTGTCAATGCTACACACACACACACACACACACACACAGAGATGTTGGTTTTTGTGATTTATGGGGACTCTCCATAGACTTTTATTACTTTTGTACTGACCACATTATATTTTCTATATACGAGTACATACACACAAACACTTAAAGGGTCTGGAAGAGGGTGATAATTAATGACTAATAACCAACGATAACTAACCGTTTAACTTATTTCCCACCACTTACATGATATCTACTCAATTAAGAGACAACGCTTCCCCGCCCAAGTTGAGATTTTATGGCAATCTGTGTTCTAGGGGTATTCATATGTGCAAACTAGTTGCTTTTTGGCTATATTCGTTGTTTGTAACCAAAATATGTCATTTATGTGAATCGTCTAAGCCAGTGAATGTGGAGGAAGTAAGCGGCAACCTTACAGGTGATGATGACAGGTGTGTTGAGTTAATACTCCTGTGATTGAGATCGCTGCGTGGAAGTGAGGGTGGAGCCTGGTGTGGAAGTAACACATGGTCAGACTGAACAGTTTATATCTAATCTTGGGGATCAGGTTTTGCAAATACTGCCTTTACTGAGTTCTCCATTCTGGATGAAATTTGTGGGACCATATACTGTTGTGCGTGCATTATCTGATCTTAATTATGAAATCGTAACTCAAGAAAGAAAGAAAGCAACCCAAGTCTTTCATGTAAATTTACTGAAACCTAAACGTGGTTGTAAATTAATTGAGGGTAAATCGTCAACTGTGGTCAGTCCTGTGTCTGATGGACTGGAGGAGCCTTCATTTGGAGAGGGAAGGGGTTAAAATTCTAGATGATGCTGTAATGCAGCCTCGATTATAAAACTCGGAGACTTTGAGCGTTTTTAAAGATGTTATCCCATTTGACGGTTTTACAGAGAGCTGAAATGTCACAGTTGATAAACAAGTTTTCGTCATTGTTTGGGGATTTTCCATCACAAACTCAGGTAACACTTCAGAATATGGGTCCAAAATAATGCATTAGTTAAGCATTAATAAATGGTTAATTTGTTTACAATTAAGCATTAGTTGAGCAAAAACACACTACTAATTAATGATAAGTTAATCATTAATTACTAGTGTGTTTTTGCTCAACTAATGCTTGAGCAAAAAAGCATTTTGATCAAGCATTAGCTGAGCAAAACACACT
>JAUMHP010000142.1:14101-25708 GCA_032361065.1 Enteromius trimaculatus | reverse complement strand
TTTAATATCTGAGGGCAAACAAAAATCTCTCGCTTCAGGGCGCGCCTTGTTGGGTTGCGTCGAACGCTCAATTCTGATCGCATTTTGGCTAAAAACAGGTTCGGCGCTTATAGTGTTTTGGAAAAAAACTGCGTCTTGCAGTACATTTTAAACAAGGAAATATAATGATTTTGCATGAAACATTGATGGAGCATTGAATAGGTTCCAAACACAACAAAATGGCATGACAAACTCATTTCTTTTTATATTTGGCGTTTATCGCGTTTTGGAAAAGAGCTCTTCATATATATATTAAGGGTTTACCAATACGTGTCTTGAACCGTTCGGTACAAGGCTTTCGGTACGTATTACAAACCGAAGTAATATGCTCAACAAGGCTGCCCAAACGACGGGACAGGCAATGTGCTGTCTGCCCCTCCCATCCTCAAACTAGAAAAAAAAAAATACTTTTATGTTGGTTTTAATAAATAAAAATGTGAAGAAAAAATAATAATAATTCACTTTTTTTTCTGCTCTATCGAAAACCAAACCGTGACACCACTGTGTTGTGTGTATATATATATATATATATATATATATATCAAGCTTGCTAAGTATTACTTTTTTTCACTGTCATTCATTACTGATGGATAAGGGGGTTAGGGATTGGACCTAAAAAGAACATAGTTTATTGAACTCTTTCCCTGTCAGTCATCTTAATTACTTACATTATTGGCCAGGCATGGTAAACATGCATTATATGAAGCCAAATGTTACACGCTGTTGTAATTGTATTTATCAACACAGCCTCAACTTAAGCAAGGCATTTGTGTACTGCAGAGTCATGTTGTTGCTTGCAGATATTATGATGATTATCACCTATTCTGTGAGTGCTGCGCAACCAAAATGTAACGCTTATGGGACAGATGAACTCCTTTATTTCTCAAAAGAAGGTGATATCTCTATTGGGGGCATTTTTTCATTCCACCAAAATCCAGTTGGTGTAAATCCAACGCTTACGGCCAGTCCAGGAAACATCCGGTGTAATGGGTAAGATAGTGACAATACACTCATTTTATATTACCTATTGTAAAATGCTTAAATGCTTATTTACAAATATTTTAAATTAATATAATGACAGAATAGCAAGTAATGCAAGAGACTTCGCTGTAATACAGTATATACACACATCCCTTTTCAGACTTGATCCTGGAGAGTTGCAGTATGCAATGACGATGATCTTTGCCATTGAGGAAATAAACAACAGCACAGATCTTCTTCCTGGCTTTGTGCTTGGCTACCGTGTCTACAGCTCTTGCCCAAGCATCCCTCTCTCAGTTGGAGCTTCACTGGCTCTGATGAATGGAAAAATGGAAGCAGAGGATAGCTGTGTAAGTCCCTCTACTGTACAAGCTGTGATTGGAGAAACTACATCAACATCTACCATAGACATTGCAAGGACCATGGGTCCATTTAAAATCCCTGTGGTAAGGCAAATGTTCAGTGCTGATTTTTCTTTTTATTAAATAAAGACAAAATGTTAAAAAAAAAAAGGCTCAAGGATAAAATAATGTTAATGTTTATCCATGTTCAAACGCGATACAATTGTTGTCTTAATCATCGAAAGCACACTTGTCTATTGTCAGACACTAAGTAATTTAATTTACGCTTAATAATTTAAATTCTTAACTGTTTTTTTCAGCTTAGCCATTCAGCAACTTGCGCATGTCTCAGTAATAGACAACAGTATCCATCCTTCTTCAGGACTATTCCCAGTGATTATTACCAGAGCAGAGCTCTAGTTAAACTAGTCAGGTATTTTGGCTGGACCTGGGTTGGGGCTGTGAGAAGCAGGGGGGACTACGGCAACAATGGAATGTCCACTTTTCTAGAAGCAGCCGAAAAAGAGGGCATTTGTGTTGAATACTCTGTGGCCATTTACAGAACCGATTCAAGAGAGACATTTTTGGAAGTCATAGACATTATTAAAAAATCTACATCTAAAGTCATAGTGGCTTTTGCAGATGGCAATGATTTGGACATTCTCATAAAAGAGCTTTACTACCAAAATGTAACTGGCTATCAGTGGGTTGGAAGTGAGGGTTGGATCACATACAGATATGTAGCAACCCCAATGAATTATGCTGTGGTTGGGGGAGCAATAGGCTTTGCTGTGCCGAATGCATATATTCATGGATTAAAGGAATTTATTGCGAGTAGCCGTCCCTCCTCGAGACCAGGTAACACTGGACTGGTTGAGCTGTGGGAAAGTGTCTTTAATTGCATTTTAAAACCAAACACAGACAATGCCTCTAATATATGCAATGGACGGGAAACCCTAGCAAACACGAAAACACGTTTCACGGATGTGTCTGATGCTAGTCTGCTAAACAATGTCTACAAGGCAGTGTATGCGGTTGCCCATGCTGTAGAAGGACTGCTGACTTGTGACAATGGGAAAGGGCCATTCCCAAACAAAACGTGTGCAGAGAAAGGGGCAATACAGCCTTGGCAGGTGTGTTCTTTTGACATTCCGCTCTGTAATTTTCTGTAATTTAAAACTGGTATTCAAAGGCTATGGGTATTATTATATCACCATTCTGTATAGGTGCTGCATTATCTGACTCAAGTGAACTTCACAACCAAAAATGGAGAAAGTGTTTGCTTTGATCAGAGTGGTGACCCAGTTGCACGTTACACTCTGGTTAATTGGCAGATAAACTATGAAGGACTAATAACATTTGAATCAATTGGCTTGTACGATGCATCCAAGCCAGAAGGACAACAGATTCAAATGAAAGATAACATTGATCCAATCTGGGCAGGAAACCAGAGAAATGTAAGTAAGCATGTAGCTATGTATGTAAAAAAACAAATACACACATACATTAATATAGCAAGCTTTTTGCTTAATAGCTCTTAATGTTTATTTATATTTTTGCTTTGTGTATGTATGTGTGTGTGTGTGTTTTAGGTCCCTCGGTCTGTATGCAGCGAGACCTGCCTTGCCGGCACTCGCAGAGCCTTTCTGAAAGGAAAACCCATTTGTTGCTTTGACTGTATTAACTGCGCAGATGGAGAGTTCAGCAACACCACAAGTGAGATGAACAATCCTCTCTTATTAACAGTGACACATATCTCTCATTGAAAGTGACATATATTTCTGTCTGATCAGACCAAAATTTGTATGGTTGACTGTATGGCATTGTCTTAAAATAATATTGTTTCCCTCTTGTTAAATTGTCTGTGCTTTCAGATGCAGTAACATGTGTTCCATGCCCACTTGAGTACAAATCAAATGGAAACAGAACACGATGTGAACTCAAAAACACTGAATTCCTTACATTTAAAGAATTAATGGGTAATGTACTAGTGACATTCTCTTTGTGTGGTGGATGTCTCACAGTCACAGTTGGTCTGATTTTCTTCTACCACAGACATACGCCAATAGTAAGAGCCAACAACTCAGAGCTGAGCTTCCTGCTACTCTTCTCACTTACTTTGTGTTTTCTCTGTTCTCTTACTTTCATTGGTCGGCCCACTGAATGGTCCTGTATGTTGCGTCACACAGCGTTTGGGATCACTTTTGTCCTCTGTATCTCCTGTGTTTTGGGGAAAACAATTGTTGTGTTAATGGCCTTCAGGGCTACACTTCCAGGAAATAATGTCATGAAATGGTTTGGGCCTCCTCAACAGAGACTCAGTGTTTTTGCTTTTACTCTTATACAAGTGCTTATTTGTGTGATTTGGTTAACAATATCACCGCCATTTTCCTACAAAAACATGAGTAATTATGAAGACAAAATTATTCTTGAATGTAATCCAGGTTCAGCTGTTGGTTTCTGGGCTGTACTGGGTTATATTGGCCTACTGGCTGTCTTGTGCTTTATTCTGGCTTTCCTTGCTCGTAAACTGCCTGATAACTTCAATGAAGCCAAATTCATCACGTTTAGTATGCTCATATTCTGTGCTGTATGGATCACATTTATCCCAGCCTATGTTAGTTCTCCTGGAAAATTCACTGTAGCAGTGGAGATATTTGCTATTTTAGCCTCAAGTTACGGGATGTTGTTCTGTATATTTATTCCTAAGTGCTACGTAATTTTACTAAAACCAGAAATGAATTCTAAAAAACTTTTAATGGGTAAAGCTTCTTCAAGGGTGATCTGATTAAAATGCTTATTATTGATATATAGTAAAAAAAAAACTAAACAAAACAACAAGAACAAAAAAAAAACAATGGAAAAAACAAATGTGATGTTCTAAAATGTGTAAAATATGAGCTGTCAGTGCTTTGAAGTGTCTTGTCACACTTACATGTAAATCTACAGTAAGATTAAACCAACAATTAACATAATACTAATTACACTGAGTTGTAAAATAAATTAATAAATATGATTTTAAAAAGCCAGACGGAGGAGATAAAATATCTTAAAGAGTTAGACAGCCTCTGCATGTTTTGAAAGTTGTCAAGTGAATCATAAGCTAGCTGTAGAGTGTGTGTGTGTGTGTGTGTGTGTGTGTGTATATAAACATAAAGATGAGGCATTACCAGTTGGTGCTATTGAGAAATGCATGTCACTTTGGGAAAAAGCGACTAAATAAATATGATGTTTCACTCGGTTCATTTGCATTTAAGAAGCTCATGTGTTTATTGCATTTGTGAGGGCATCGGTTCATGTATGACTCTTGTGTGTGTGTGTGTGTGGATGTAGTGTCTTGACCATAAAAGGCCCAGAAGGTGAAACAGAGGCATCCAGGGGGATGTTATTTTAATATATCTAGAGAGATTCCAGGTATATCCACCTGCTTTGAGGTCATTCAATAATTCAGCTTGGTAAACCATGTTTATTCATCCCCATAATTTTGGCATAACTTTATAATGAGTGACAAACAAGGCAGCCCAAAAGTATTTTATTCCTTGTTCTCATGATGTAGGCGAAAGTCATAATCTCCAATAACTTCTCATACAGTACATGGAGGCGAGGAAGGAGATGGGCTCATTGACAACATACACTTCAACTTCCATCATATTCATCTCCACAAAGCAAGATGGAGCTAACTCTATGCTCTCTGCCAGAACAGAATAATCCAGAGACCAGGCTTCATGATCACAGCCACTGCACTACTAAAAAAATAAAACAAAACACACACACAAACCCAGCTAGACAGCTCCAAAAAGAAAATGCTTTTATAAATGCTGGAAAATACTGCACTAGCATTAGCAGAGCTACTGCTCATTGAACAAAGCATCATGCCTCACAGTGTTAGTATGCAGTTCTCCACAAAACCTAACTATAAGCTGTACACTTCTACACAACCAGAGAGGAATTCAAAAACTGTAGCAACTACGCTATTTGCTTGTTTTCTTTTTTGTAAGGTTTCTCCTTTCTCGTTTTACACTTCCTGCCTATGGAGGTTACTGAATATTAGCAATGAAAACATGATGTACCATTTTGATTTGTACACAGGCTCAGAAGATTTCCCTTTAACAAGCCTAACCAAACAGTGACTGAGAGAGAGAGAGATTGACTGATCGTGTGCGATTACCCATATCTGTCTTTTAGATTGAGCCATGTATATTTGTTAAAGTCATGTCCAAGGAAAGCGAAATCTGTTTTAGCAAAGTTAAAATGATTAGAAACAGTGGCTGTATCCGAAATCACCCTCGTTCACTATTCCCTACATTAGTTCACTCATTCAGTTCATTTGAACGAGTGAATTTAGACACTGAGTGCACCAGAAGGACTGCAGCTTGTGCATAGATTGCTTGCTGCTTCATAATCATTTGAAATAAGTAGTTCCAATAATGAGATTAAAGATTTATCTTGAATTCTGTCACGGAAATTAAGTATAAACCATAGTTAAACTAATTAATTAACGATTTCAGATTCAGCCAGAGGGATTCATTACATCTCTCTTTAAAGGAATCAGCGTTTAAAATGAATAAATGGTTTAAAGTCATGTTGTGGTGCAACAATGAAACTGCATTGACCAACAGTCTGTTCTAAAAAACGCAGCAGAAATATCAATAAAAAAGGCTGTCCAGTCAGATTTGAATGGAGAACTAACTGTTCTCTCTGTATATATAACATTAGGCTAACAATAGACTAAAATCTTATTGTTAGGTTTATTTTCGCTTATGTGGACTATTTTTTTTTGTCATTCTCTTCTGTTTAGTTCACTTCCCGTTTCAACACGCTTTAGATCTGGTTTTATTGGTTTCAATGGTTTCTGAATAATGGCCTTGTTACTTTATAACATACACTCACACACAGTATGTAGTGTTACCGTTCACCACCCAAAATTACAGCAAGAAAAATTCCTTCACCGTAACAACCCTACTAGGAACTAGCAATCACTACCAAAATAAAACAACATAATTGAGCTAATAACTTTTGCCCTCGCTGTTTCCATGGCGACGTGTCATCGTTGTCATGTGATACAACCCGACCACACTAATGCTGCATGATGGATTGATCGCTTTTATTTAGTTTTTCCTCTTGTATTTCAAATATTCACAAACTTGCTTACCATGTAATCAAAGATATGATATTCCGATTCGCAAATATGTGCAAATGAGTGTGTTGTCGATTAAACACCTTTATAAATAACATAAGTAATTTGTAACATAAGATGGGCACATGTTTGTTCACGCTGCAGTTCAGAGACTACTGTTAAGTGGATTGACAGCATGCAAATTCATCAATTTCTCCTGAAATACATAATAGTAAGTGGCTGGAGAAATGAGTGAAGGATAGATTGAACTTTATAGCTACTTAAACTATGTGTATCTGATCTGAATAAAACACATTGGCAAATTAAATTTGAGTGGATTGTTATTGTTGCTTACATAGATTTCTGTGTGTAAGAACACTGTACAGTTGTTGTAATATGACAAGCATACTGCATGTGTCTCTGTGGCTCAGTGCCAGCAAGCGCACAAAACCCCAGTTTGAATTTGGCAGTTATGCGATGTCAGCGAACGTTTTAAATCCCATTTGTGTGACCGTACTTCTAGGGGCACGGAAAGAAGAATCCCATATGTGGGACCGTACTTCTCAGCAGGTTAATTAAATCTTAAAATAAATAGAAAAACTTCTATTTTCATTGTTTATCGATTCAAGACTCAAAACGGCGAATAAATATAAAGTCAAATGTTATCACTATTCTTTATCAAATTATTTTTTTGTACTTATATATATACTATTGTACTTCTATACTCTTATTCATGAATATGCCCAGTTGTCTAATATGCATGACATACTGTAAGTTCCATCATCAGTAAGGTTAAGGTCAAGGAGGTCTAAAGATATACTGCCATGCTTTGCAAGTTGATCTTGAGTTTGGAACGAGGTTAAGTCCATGCTGTTCTTTACAGGTCAGATAGAGTATTACAAAGCAGTTATAGTGTGCATGTGTCATACTTGTCTTTATGATATGTGTAGTACATAACATTTCTGTTAAGAACTATGTTTCACCTGTATATACCTGTATAAATATGCTATTTGCAGTAACCTCAAACACTTATATGATACAACTGTGTGCTCACACAGCTGAAAAATATTAAAAGTTATTAAAAATGTTTAATAAGCAAACATTTTCACACAGACACACACCTTTGTACCAACCTAAGGCTACAGCTTACAAAAGGGCTGCAACACACTCTGATCAGGCAAAATGTAGCACCTCCTTCAAATGAGGTCAACATGTGTAATTTCCCTGCAGGTTACAAGATGTCTATAAAAATCTCAAAGTCCTTCTATTAGCTGAAATCTCAGAACTGACTCAATTGACTTATGATAGTATCTAATTAAATGGGTGGATGGAGTCACTGTTTGCATTGCTGCATATGGTAATAGCCATCATGACCTTCTCTAAAGCTAACAAAACTGTTTGTACTCTGCGAGGGGAGCCTGTACACCCTGAGCTATGGAAAGATGGGGATATTATAGTTGGAGGGGTTTTCTCTTTCCATAGCAGCTGGGAAATCAGGCAACTGACATATTCTATTATGCCACCTCCACTGAAGTGCATCAGGTAAGTAAGAGCAAATAAATTGCACGACAATATTTTGTAAATACAAGTGCTACGTAAAAGGATTTATTCTGTTTTTTGTTATTTTTTTTCTTAAAAAAAAAAAAAAAAAGTCTTAATTTTAGAGACTTCCAGTACGCACAATCCATGCTCTTCGCAATAGAGGAAATTAATAACAGTTCCACTCTGCTACCTGGGGTCTCATTAGGCTACAAGGTCTATGACACATGTGGATCAGTGGCGGTTGGGGTTCGAGCAGCTATGGCCCTTGCAAATGGATATGAAAAAATGTCTGTTGAAGGGCCCTGCACAAAGCACGCTGAAGTGCAAGCTATTATTGGGGACACAACTTCATCAGCATGCATGGCGATATCAAAGAGTATTGGACCATTCAAGCTTCCACTGGTATGATTTTATATGTCGCAACATTTCAAACTGTTATAAATAATAATAGATGCTGCTGAATGCAATTAATGTAATTACATTGGATGTTTTGTCTAAACATCATATTGCTTCTGTGTATGTTAATCTCTTAGATCAGCCACTATGCTACCTGTGAATGCCTTAGTGACAAAGTAAAATATCCCTCATTCCTTCGAACTATTGCAAGTGATCACTACCAGAGCAGAGCACTGGCTGAACTGGTTAGACACTTTGGCTGGACTTGGGTGGGAGCATTAAGAACAGATGATGATTATGGTAATAGTGGAATGGCCACTTTTACAAAGGTGGCTGAACAGATGGGTATTTGTTTGGAATATTCTCTTCCGTTTTTCAGAACCTACCCTGAAGATAAAGTAATAAGGATAATTGAGCAGATCAAAAGCTCTACTTCAAGAGTGATTGTGGGATTTCTTGCTCATTGGGACTTGGAGGTTCTGCTGCATAAATTTGTTGAATACAATATTACTGGATACCAGTGGGTAGGCACCGAAGCCTGGATATCTGATTCAGTCATTGCCAGTATGGATAAGCACCACATTCTACAAGGAGCAATTGGCCTGGCTATACCCAAAACACAAGTGACAGGTTTGCAAGAATTCATTCTAGATATAAAACCACTGAAGTCTTCCGGAGGTGCTATTTTTACTGAGTTCTGGGAAGCCCTGTTTCAGTGTAAATACTCAACTAAGAATGATTCTGTGTCCACAACTCCATGTACTGGCAACGAGGAACTGTCTCAAGTGCAAAATTTATTTACAGACATGTCACTCATGCCCATCTTCAGCAATGTGTATAAAGGAGTGTATGCTGTTGCTCATACACTTCATGATCTACTTGGATGCAAAGAAAAGTGTGTCTCAAATAATCAGCCGGATCCTTCAACAGTGGGTTAACACTATTTATACCGCTATGTCAATTTCAAAATTCTGTGCATAGGACACCGTACATTCAACAATTCATTTTTTGCACTATATGTACTGTATATATGCCATTTTGTTGAGATGTACTGTTTGCCATATCAAACGTTTTATGAAGTGAATATTTTGTATTTTTTTTTCCCCCTTCAGTTTCTGAAGCACCTGAAAAAGGTGAATTTCAAAACGAAAGATGGTGAGGAAGTTTACTTTGATGAAAATGGTGATCCAGTGGCAAAATATGACATTATAAACTGGCAGCCAAGTAAAAAACAACACTATGAATTTGTTACTGTTGGGCTTTATGATGCTTCTTTTCTGGGGTTAGATCGTTTAGCTGTCAATATGCCTTCAATTTTATGGCCAAATAATTCCACAAAGGTCAGGAGAACAATAGAAATGTATTTACTGAATAATAGTTTAAGTAAATGGAAATGCCTATACTGTATATTTGTTACAGGTACCGGTGTCTGTGTGCAGTGAGAGCTGCCCCCCTGGCACAAGGAGGGCTGTGAAAAAAGGAAAACCTATATGTTGTTATGACTGCATACCATGTACAGAGGGAGAGATCAGTAACACTACAGGTAAAATTAAATCACCATATTCATAAACGGAAAAGAAGACAGAAACACATACAATATATATTTCTCTCTCCTGTTATTTAATTATTACATTCATCATTCATTACAAACAGATTCTGTAACATGTCTGCGGTGCCATCAAGACTTCTGGTCAAATATTCAAAACGATGGATGTGTTAAGAAGGAAACAGAATATTTGTCTTACGAGGAGATCATGGGGATTTTGCTCACAACTATTTCAGTTGTTGGTGCATTTATAACAATAATAATTGCAGTCATATTTTTCAAATATAAAAATACCCCAATAGTGAAAGCCAACAACTCAGAATTAAGCTTTCTGCTCCTATTTTCACTGATGTTGTGTTTTCTTTGTTCACTTACTTTCATCGGTAGGCCCACTGAGTGGTCCTGTATGTTGCGTCACACAGCATTTGGGATCACTTTTGTCCTCTGCATCTCCTGTGTTTTGGGAAAAACAATAGTCGTTTTAATGGCGTTCAGAGCTACACTTCCAGGAAGCAATGTGATGAAATGGTTTGGGCCTCCTCAACAAAGACTGAGTGTTTTTGCATTTACTCTCATACAAGTGCTTATTTGTGTGCTTTGGTTAACAATATCTCCACCTTTTCCATTTAAAAATCTTAAATACTTCAAAGAAAGGATAATTCTAGAGTGTAATGTGGGATCAGTTGTGGGTTTCTGGGCTGTGTTAGGTTATATTGGACTGCTTGCTATTCTATGTTTCTTTTTGGCTTTTCTGGCTCGGAAACTCCCAGATAATTTTAATGAAGCCAAATTTATCACATTTAGTATGCTCATATTTTGTGCCGTTTGGATTGCTTTCATACCTGCTTATGTTAGTTCTCCTGGAAAATTTACTGTAGCAGTGGAAATATTTGCCATTTTAGCCTCCACATATGGAATGTTATTTTGCATATTTATTCCTAAATGCTACATCATTTTATTCAAACCAGACAAGAACTCTAAAAAACATTTGATGGGTAAATAACACTCAAGAGGCATGTGAGTGTAGCATAATAAATCAAAATAATTGTGAAGAATTTTGTAGAACATAAATGCACTGTTACTTTTACCTTTACCTTTTTAAATTATGATGATTATTATCATCATGATGGCATTTATATATTTTTATTTATTTTTATTTTTATTTTTTTACTGAAGATTGTTGTACCAACACTAAAACTAACAACAAGGATATTTTTAATATTATATAATTTGTTGAGAATCCTTTGCAAATACTTGACGGCTCTTGAAAGCAAACACTGATAATTTTGATTTGCTTTATTTTAATAAATTTACAGGACCTAAAGGAGATTTTCATTAGCATATTACATTTTAGGAGTCATTTTATTGGCATATTAAAATTAATCTTATCATAGTCATAGTTAAACATAAACCCCCAGTTTCACAGACAAGGCTTAAGCTAGTCCAGACTAAATTGCATGTTTGAGCCGTCTCAGATATATCTTAGACATATCTTAAAACATGTCTGTGTCATTGTTCTGTATTAAGATGCACACCTGTGTTCACAATTCCACAATTCTCGTCATTATACATTACCATTACTCTGTTGTTCTATTTGATAATGTTCAGTGCTTTGCTACAATCTATATTGTTAAAAGCGCTACATA
>JAUMHP010000142.1:0-12034 GCA_032361065.1 Enteromius trimaculatus | reverse complement strand
TACTTGTACACTTCTTGTATATTTGTACACTATTTTGTATATTTGTATATTATTCTTTTTATTACCTGTGTCTTGTCACTGTCATTCTGTTGCTCTGCAAAGCTTTGTCACAAAAACAAATTCCTCGTACACAATACATTTTTGTAGTAAAATATAAAAATCAGGTATAAAATATGAAACATAATGAATTGTCTAGTCATTTCAATAACTGAGAATCAATTTAGAATACTGTAATGATCCGGCGGTCAGGTGCATTATGGGTATTTCTTTAGAGTTTGGTTATTTTTGTTTCATTTAAGCAAGACAGTTGGGTTTTTGTATTAGTGATGTTATGTGTGTTTATGTTCAAGTTAGTTTGGGTGGGTTTGGTTCATTTGCAGCCCTGTTATAAAACAAGTGTAACTGTTATCATCATTGAGAGACATGTGTAGGGTAGAGAATTGTTGATATTGCCTTAGCAAAAAAATATGTCACTGATTGGTTGGATGCTCTCAGAAGTCAGATTGAAATTACTGATAGGTTGTTTATATCAGCGTTCATGCCTACATAGACTTTAACGGGGACATGCTGTAAAAAACATGTGCGCTGTTACTAGTGATGAGCATTTCAGCTCTTTTCAAAGATTCGACTCTTTTGGCTCGGCTCCCTTAAAATACACAGTTACTCTTATTTAACATTTTAATAAAACTTTAATTGAACAATTGAACACAACCACAGCAAACAAATCAAATAACCTAAATAAAGGGAAAAGTCTTAATATATATAATAAACATATATAACAAAACACTTATGTTTTTAGTGCAGGTTGGCATTGAGAAATATGAGATGCCTCAGCTTGGATTTCTCCTCTCTGTAATTATTTGTCCTGTTTTTTGAGAAGACTTTCACTGTCGCTCTTTCTACCTGGCCTGTACCACTACACTCGCTATCTTTAAAGCATGCGCTCCATTTCCTTCTTTCATATAATGGTACGATTAATTTTTTTAACAAATAAAGTTAAGATAATAACTTGTAAAATCTTACACAGGTTTTATCGTGTTACGCTGCACGACATCTGGATGTAGTCTCCATTCCCCGGATTTCAACCCCTGCCTTGACAGGGTGTCTGCTCCCACATTTAGCTGCCCAGGGATGTAGACTGCTCTAAACGAGAGAAGTCTGCCCTGGGACCACAGGAGGATCTGGTGCGCCAGCTTGTACAAGGGGCATGAACGCAGACCTCCCTGGCGATTGATGTAAGAGACTGTCGCCATGTTGTCGGTACGCACCAACACATGACGATGCCTCAGGTCTGGGAGGAAGAACCTCAGTGCTTGAAAGACAGCCAACATCTCTAAACACACATCGTCGGGAGACTCTGATGATGTAAAAAGGATTCGCCCTCGGTGAATACCTTTTGCTTTTCAGCCACCACTGCAGGGGTCTCATGTACAGCAAGCCCAACGGAATCACGCTGGAAGCTGCTGCCATAAGACCCAACATTTTTTCCAGAGCCTGAGCAGACCCCACCTTGGTGGGAAGAACACCGTTGAAGGCTGGCGGGCAATGTTTGAACTGTGTGTGAGCCTTCCAAGCCTGGAGAACTTCTCTTAAATCTCTCCTCGATGCGGAACCTCCAGCTTATCTCCTGCACCCCGGTCTCGCTCTGTTTCTGGCTACCTCGATAAGTGGAGGTAGTTTTAGGGGGCTGTTGTTTCTGACCAGCACCCCTCTGAGTCAGCGAGCGCCGTGGGAGGACAGACTGAAATGCCGCCACCTGCTTGCGTGCCTCCTGATGCCTCTCGACGACTAAATTAACCACCTGGCTGAAGAGGGTGCAAGCGGGGCATCCAGCAGGCACACCTTGTCCTGCGCTCTGATATCAGACAAAGTGAGCCAGAGATGCCATTGAACGGCTGATGGCTCGAGCAGTTTCTTTTGTAGCTCCGAGACAAATATGCTATCCACTCTAACTCTAAGATGTCTTCCACATCTACCTGGTCATGCTCACTGAGCTCTCTCAGCAAGTCAGCCTGGTACGCCTGACTTGCCGAAGAATACCCCTTCCAGACCAGCGCTGAGGTGACTCAGCAAGACTCGCAAACGTCTGTTTGACTGGGGGCATCCTCTTATAGCCCTTCTCCGCTAAGCCTGCCACATTCCCATAATAGTCGGAGGCAGGAATTAAACCTCGGTGTGAAGGTCCGGGAAAAAAGGCAGGCTAAAGCGTGAAGGTGGCTCTTGTGGCCACAGAAACTGCTCGTCTTTAGAGCATTAACGGTTAGCAACAGTCCCTGGATATTTGAATTCTGAACTGTGTGTTCAGGTGTGTCGTGTTAATTTTCCATCATTGTTCTCCCTTTATAGGTTCTCCTCAGTTCAGTATATGTTGTCCGGTATTAAGGTTACTGTGCGTGCGCTTCCCTGCCTTTCTGTCCACCACTCTCTGTGGACAATTAAAGATTGTTATTCGTGAACTTGGACCTCCGTTCGTTTGTTCCTGGACCACACTTGGTGTTAGTAATCTAGTTCTTCATTACAGATCAGAGGGTGTTTTCCTGTTTGACTTTAATAATGACTGCAAAAAATGCTTTAGCGGAAAATGTTATATTGTTAATGTTAATGTTATTTTAATTTTAAAAATGTTTGTTGGTCAATTCCCCTAAACCATGAGTCATATTATGACAATGAAACTGAGAACTGAATATCATCATCTTTAAAATTGTAGCCTATACATAAAATGTTGCTTGTGTAGGGCATAAATATAAATGATTAGAAATTAAGAGAAAAAATCCTTCTCAAAATGCTGTTTAACCTATATAGTGTGACATTATGTGATTATATGTTTAAAAAATACTTTTGTAACGAAATCCCATTTTAAGACAATATTTTGCTGAATTAACTTTTGGCTGGTTTAGTTAGGTCTGTCGTTGATAAATAAATGGTAACAAAACTGCCATATGGTGGCAGAAAGTCCCTATTTTAATCAATTATGTATTGAATCATTCAAATCAAACAATTTGTTCAAAACAACTGATTCAGTTATAAACTAAACAAGTGCCTGCGTCTCAGTGTGCATACTATCTTAAAATCTATGTGATATTAGTGGTTCTAAACACTATTAAGGGAGGGTGGATATATACATTGGGACGCAGGAAATTAGTTCATCCGAATAGACGGTTGAATCACTCGAATCTTTCAAAGACAAATTAATACAAGGAACAGAACATGTGTTACCCTTTCAGTCGAATCACTTCGACGTTACTGATGGGAACTCGCCAGAGAGACCTAATTGCCTTTGAGCTCTTTACTAAAGGCCCATGAACATTGGCATGCACTGAGGTGCTCAGGTGCACCTCATCACTGTGTGAGTATAAGAGGGCACGCGCACAGTGTGCCTGCACTGGGAGACCGCTGGGCCGTAGCAAGTTTATCGCTGAGGCCATCCCCCCGCGGCACCGAAAGAACCATCTTCTCCGTCCCCAGCCGGAGCACATGATGCCAGGCTGGCACAACAGCGACGACGTCGAGCTGGAACGGGCGCTGGACCCCGCCTGCTCAGGGGCCAGCCAAGAACACCCGAAGGGGCGGGAAGCGCTCCTGAGACAGGCAGCCCGGAGGTGATGAGATCTGCTATTCGGGGTGACGTCGAGACCATCTCCGTCCCCACTCCTGGAGGAGGCCTAGGAGCTTCTGTACACTCAGGTGCCGTCAGCCAACGGGTCGACGGTACTCACAATTTCACAGAAAGAGCAATTTCTCACACCTTGGCCCAGTGTCCGGAGGTCTCTATCTAACACAAACCTTTTTGTCTTCACAGATGCAGACCCAGGATGCTGTGTTGCCATCGCAGGAGCTAGGGAGACAGGTAAGCGCGCTTCAGACCTGCCTTATGTCTCAACTCGCCCGCCATCTGCTCCTGTGGAGTCACAAGTGGCTGAAAACACTGCGCGCAATTCATGTTCCAGGGTTACTCAACTGTGCAGTGGATCAACTCTCACGGCAGTCCACCCACCCTGCAGATGGCGGCTCCACCCCCGGGTGTCCAGCTGATCAGTGATCACTTCAGAGAAGCCAAGATCGATCTCTTCGCTTTCCCCGAGTCGACCCATTGCCCGCTGTTTTATTCCCTGCAGGAGTCCCCTCGGGCGCTCGGCAGGGATGCACTGGCATGCAGCTGGCCTCCGGGGCTCAAGTACGGCTTTCCCCCATTGAGCCTCCTTGCGCAGACACTGTGCAAAATCAGGGAGGAAGAGGAACAAGTCCTGCTGGTAGCGCCTTACTGGCCCTCCCGGACCTGGTTTGCAGACCTCTCTTTCCTTGCAGCAGCCCCTCCCTGGAAAATCCCCTGGAGGTAGGACCTTCTTTCTCAGGGGTTGGGCACCATATGGCATACCGAATTCTGGAACCTGCACGTCTGCGGCAGACTTCTCCAGTCTCTCCAGCGCTGTCGTAGATACCATCTCTCAAGCGCGAGCTCCCTCTACAAGGCAGACTTACGCGCAGTGATGGAGTCTGTTCGTCGACTGGAGTTCCTCTTGCGGAGAGGACCCACAGAGATGCACAATCACAGTTGTGCTTTCCTTCCTGCAAGAGAAGTGCAACTCTTAAAGTGTATGTCGCTGCCATAGCCGCATATCACAACGCAGTGGAGGGCGTGTCCCTCGGGAAACACCAACTCATCTTTCGATTCCTTAGAGGTGCGCGTCTGGTTAACCCCCCGAGACCACATCTCTTACCCTCTTGGGACCTGACCGTCACCTTAAACAGGCTGCGGTTAGCTCCATTTGAGCCCCTTCAGTCGGTCAATGTGAAATATCTGTCACTGAAGACCGCGCTTCTCATTCTCATTCTGGCCTCTATTAAGACGGTAGGGGATCTACAAGCCTTCTCTGTCGACAAGGGTGCCTACAGTTCAGCCGGGCTGATTCTCACGTCATCCTGAGCACTCGGCCCTCAACCACTTGCTTCAGCACCGCTGAAAGCAACTCTGTCGCCACCCAAAATCCTCCCCCTTCCTCAGCCTCCTCAGGAAATACAGCCGCTGTTGGGCTTTCTTGACCAACTGTGTGGTGTTTTTTGTCCAGGTGAGGTCCTCACTGATGTGGACGCCCAGGTATTTATAGCTACTCACTCTCTCCACTTGAAGCTCCCGGATAAATAGTGGCTGATGAGGCCTCCTCTCCTTCCTCATGTCCACTATCATCTCCTTCGTCTTACCAGTGTTGAGGGCAAGGTTGTTTTCCTCACACCAAGACACCAGTCCGGCTACCTCACTCCTGCAAGCCACTTTGTCCCCTCCAGTGATGCGACCGATCACTGCAGTGTCATCCGCAAACTTTAGGATGATGTTGTCTTTGTGGGAGGCGACACAGTCATGGGTGAACAAGGTGTAGAGGACGGAGCTGAGAACACAACCCTGAGGTCTGCCAGTCAGAAAGTCCAGGAGCCAGTCACAGAGTGCGGGGTTCAGGCCGAGTGTGGTCAGTTTATTGGTGAGTTTGTGGGGGATGACCGTATTGAAGGCAGAGATGTAATCAACAAAGAGAACCCTGACATAGGAGTCTTTGTTTTCTAGGTGGGAAAGGGAGTAGTGAAGGGCAGCAGCGATGGCGTCTGATGTGGATCTGTTGGCCTGATAGACATACTGCAGGGGATCCAGAGTGGGGGGGGGGGGGGCAATGGTTGTGGTTTTGAAGCATGTAGGAATGATGCTCTGGCTGAGGGAGAGATTAAAGATAGAGGTGAGAACATCAGCCAGCTCGTTAGCACATGCTTTAAGGGCTCGTCCAGGGATGTTGTCTGGTCCTGCTGCCTTGCGGGGGTTGATCTTTTTCAGGGGTTTGTGTACTTGGTCTACTGAAAAAGCTGGTGTGGTGGAGGGCTGGGAGAAATGGGGTGTCTGGGAGTTATGGAGGGTCTGGGAGGTGTCGAGGGTCTCAAATCGGGTATAAAACATGTTGACTGCCAGCAGAGCTGATGGTGGCCCTATATTCTGTGATGTGCTGCAGGATTTGCTAGATTCGCCCAGGGTCAGCAGAAGAATAGAAACCATCCAACTTCTCTCTATACTGCCTCTTAGCCGCTGTGATGGCTTTCCTCAGTCCATACTTCTCAGCTTTGTACTCTTTCTCGTTGCCTGATTTGAAAGCAAGGGAGTGAGTACGCAGCATGAGTCGTACCTGACTGTTGATCCAGGGCTTCTGGTTGGGGAACATCCTTATTTGTGTGGTGGGCACAACATTGTCAACACAGGTGCTGATGTACCCAGTCACATACTCAGCATAGTCCTAAATGCTGACAGAGAAGTCCTCCATTGTGGCTGCAGTTTTAAACACATCCCAATCTGTCTGGGCAAAGCAGTCCTGCAGGATGCTCTCTGTCTCTGGGGTCCAGAGTTTCACATGTTTTGTGACAGGGTTTGATTGTTTCAGTCTCTGTCTGTAAGCCGGGTACATGAACAAAGAAATATGGTCTGACTGTCCCAAGTGGGGGCGCGGTGTGGCTCTGTATGCACCCCTAATGTTACTGTAGACATGGTCTAAAGTGTTCTTGTCACGGGTGGGAATGTTCACATGTTGGTGGTATTTTGGAAGTACAGTCCGTAAGTTGCATCTGTTAAAGTCACCAGTGATGATAAAAACAGCATCTAAGTAAGATGTCTCTAACGCGCTGATGACGTCGTGGAGTTTGCTGAGCGCCTCTGTGGAGTTAGCTTACGGCGCGATGTAAACAATGGTCAGGAACACCGCGGCGAATCGCGGTAAATAGTATGGACGACATTTCAGCATTAAAAACTCCACGTCTGGCGAGCAATACTTGTGGACAGTCTGTACATCCCCACACCACGAGTTGTTAATAAATGCACACACACCTCCCCCGACTGCTTTACTGGAGACTGTAGTCTGGTCTCCACGGTGTATGGAGTGAGTCTGAAGCTAAACGGCGCATTCCGGGACTTTGTTTGAAAGCTAGGTCTCTGTAAAAATAAGAGCGCAGCATTCTCTTATTTCCCGCTGTGTTGTAATCCTGGCTCGCAGTTAGTCCAGCTTGTTTTCCAGGGACTGCACGTTGGCCAGTAAGAGGGTGGGGAGCGGTGGCCGGCTAGCCCGAGCTTTTAGCTTAACATGGAGTCCCCCCCTCTTGCCTCACTTGGGTCTCCATTTCCGAAGCACTCTTTTTCCGAAGCGTGCTCACTGGGGCCCGATGCTTCAAGGCCATCTTGGGAGTGGTAGCGGCTCCTGGGGCGGACAATGACTTGAAGCTCCGGTGGTAAGATAAGGGTAAATTCCAGATTTGATTCTAAAACGTTTCTCCTATTTCAGTATAGTTCATATACAGTCTGTCAAGTGAGGTTAAATAAGCTCCGGTGAATGCTAAATTATAAATAAAAAAGCACAGGTGAGTAATGTTTTTCAAGAATAGTTGCTGTCTGTTGTACTACCTTTAGTTGTCTATCTTTTGTCATTTATTATAGGGATGTTCACTGCCTGGATGTTACAAGAGAAAATGCTACCAGTCAACTGAGTTATAATAATCAATGGTAAATGTCAGATAAAAGAGCACAGGTGAATAAGATTATTATCTCCGCTCTGTTGTACAACCTGTAGTTGTGATTTAAATCTTTTTGTTTGGATGTTCACTGCTGGAAGATACAAGAGGTAAATGAAAGTCTAGTAAGAGTCAGAATAAAGGTAAAAAAGCACAGGTGAGTAATATTTTAGCATCTTTGTTGCCAACTTGCCACCTTCATACGGATGACAACCTCTTTAAAGGAAAAGACACTTCAAAAAAAAGCGTATACTTGTTTACAGTTAAACAATTGCCATTGCATTTGAAAATGTAGATACAGAATTTTTGTAATCATATTACATATACAGTTGCATTTTTGGGTGACCCTTCTTTACCAATATGTATTAAACATGCTTGTCAAACTGTCTCAAAGCTTTTAGCTGGTATGTTTTTGACATTAGAGTGATTGTCTAACCATAATATTAAAAATAAATAAAACATTTATTGGCAAGATTTTCGTAATGCTGTGGCAAGCCTATACTGTAAGTGATCTATGATTAAAGTAGTAATATTGGAATTAATATTACTAATTTAATAATTAACCAATGTTAATTATTAGAGCATGCAGGTTACATTTTCAGAATACAGTAACATTTGTTAACTTTTCCCTCAATAAATTCTTAAGTTGCTGCTTAGTTAGTAGGTAGTTGTTAAGTTCAGGTATTTTGTAGAATTAGGGATGTAGAATAAGGTATTAATATATGCTTAATATATGATATATGGCTAATATTGTAGTAATATGCACGCTAATTAGCAAATAATTGGTGTAACCGTAAAATAAAGTGTTAACCTGTTAAAATGAAGTAAAAAGAAAAGAACTAAATGTCCTGACATCACGTTTTTTTGAGCATGGACTGACCGTTTCAGTGGTTGACGGTGCTTGTTTCCTTCGCTAAACCGAAAACATGTTTAATGCTGCAAGTAGGCAGCGCTGTGTGCGCGCGTGCGCGTGGGCGGAGAGAGTTTGACAGTCAAACTGAAGCTCGACACGCTCGCAGATGTCACTGAGAGACAAACCATGACTCAATGAAACACATTTTTTTACTGACAGGCTACACTTTTTTTCCCGAAAAAATAAAAACCCTGAAGGTAAGCTCTTTTTATTCCATATTGCTTAGTGCTTTGTTTGGTGTAGTTACGAGTTGACGTCCACGTTCATATAAGCTCTGACACACACACGCGCGCGCGCACACTGCGGTTTAATAGAGAAGATAATCATATTTTGTTCACAACGTTTAACAGTAAACCGAATATGTTTATTGTTTATATGTTAAAAGGTTGAACGGGGTTTCTGCGTTGATTAACACCAAGAGCGTGCTTGCATTCATATTCTGCATTTATATATTAACATCTGTAAAAAAAAAAATCTAATGGCTAACCCACAGGTCTGCACTTTGTTCTAAGGGAAGGTGGTTTATTAGTTGAGAAGGATGTACTTCCTCAAACGCTCTTCGACATTTGAGCCCGAGCCTCGGATACTTTGCATGTTATGCAGCTAAAAGTTTAAAGAAATGAGTGTTACATCACAGACTGCCATTGAAATGAATGGTGGGCTGGAAACTACATGGTTGTACCTTCAAACTTGAAGTGTTCGCTCACTGGGTGTTTTTTAATGGTTGATGCAGATATCTGGAGAGCAGGGTGAATGATGGGTGGCACTGTGTATAGTACAATTTACAGTATCTAAATATTTAACACAACATTCTTTCAAAATGAAAAAAAATGCACTATAATATCCAGCCACAAGGCAGCTTAAGCACTAAAATGGGCAAAATGTAAAGGATATGGCTCAGTCAGCTAGTTATTACACAAAATAAACCATCCTGAAGGGGTTTATGTTTTCGTAATTATTATTACTCAGATTCTATAATAAATACGTATATAGATATGACATGTTGATTGCAGTGAATTTTTTTTTTATTATGGTAAAAGGAAGTACACAGAGGGACACGTAACGTCATTTGGACAGTGGTCATTAGCATCATTATACAAAATATTTAACCACAGAAAGTCACTGGCCAATCAGAATCAGCAGTTCCAGAGAACCCTGTAATAACAGCGTATTTTTGGTAATCACATAAAAAAGGTCCTTCCACAGTTCTTTGTGGAAATGGAGGTGCTATAGAACACTAAGTGGTTCTTTAACTTGTAATCTTAACCAATTTAAGTGCTATAGAGCACCTATAAAGAACATGTAATGTGGTAGTTAAGGTGCTATATAGCACCATCTTTAAAGATATAGGTGCTATGTAGCACTTAAAGTGGTTCCCCTATGATTACGAGCCAAAGCAGATAATGCAGATAATCTCTGTATTGAATGAACATCTATATATCAATAAAAAAGAGTGTACAAGTATATTATTGTGCATGTTGTATTTAAAGTAGATGGCACTGCATTCCATGCATACCTTAGTAAAATTTTAAAAACTGGTATACATCAATTGGAACAACTAATTTTGTACTTAATGCTCTTCAGTTGTGCGGAAGTAGTGCTGAAGTATATTTGAACTATTGCAAGTGCGCTTCAGGTACACTTTAAATATCTTGCATTCAAAGAGCAATATTATTTAAAGATCATCAGTAGTGACACATTTTAGGCTTAATATTAAGAAATGTGCATTGTGCATGAATAGTAATCCAAAAAAAGGTTAATTCTAATATTTATATCGGTAAGTCTCAAGCCATATGTAATTAATAGATTTAAAATATACTTAGCATGCAGTAAATACATCTGAATTGTCTTTGTTTCCATCTCATTTCTGTATCCTGTTCACACATCTGTGTTGGTCACTGTCCTCCATTTAATTCAGAGCCTAGTGCTCTGTTTTTATATGGGTGCCCCATGTTTACAGAGGCGATCTGAGCGGGTCATGTGATCGCTGATGTCATGACTCGTGTCATTTGCCTTCCCCTCACTCCACGCCAAATGCAAACAGTCCTTATGCTTCTGTGCGTGAATCCACGCCTCTCCCCACTGATAAAGACCTATTGTTTCAATCCAGGCCGGGTGTGAGGACGTAATGATGATGTGATAGTTTTAAAAAATTAGGTTATTGTGCGCTTTGTAGGATTTGAGGAAATTTCAGCCCCGCTGATCCTGGCGTCCTGTGATTTGGCTTGCAAATATCCTTATTTCTGGCAACCGCTTTGTTCCCTGTCTGAAAAACACGATTAGACCCTTGAGAACATCCAGGTTTTAGAACAGCTGCCCTGGAAAATTTCCATTTGTGTGTGTGTCTTAACTAACCAGTTGTGGCGAGAGATTTATAGATAGGCTTTTTTAAGTCTACCCATACATATAATGTACTGGCTTGTTACCAGTCAGATTAGTTATGCAATCATTGGGTCATGAGAGTTGGAATTAGGGGTCGGGAAATCTAAAGCGGGAAAGCCTCGGACCATGTGGCATTTCTGAGCTTCAGTTATTTCTATAAACCTTTTAAGAACAGTGACTATACTATTACATCTCTGGTTTTGATTTGAGAGTCACATTTAGATAACTGCGCCTATTTTTGGTTCTTGTTATCGAAAGCAACGTTTCCTTAGCCGTTCTGAAGCTTGTGCTCGTTTATATGCAACTGCTTGTTTATGACCTTACATCGCCCTTAACAGCTTGTGACACATTCGTTTATGTATAACATTTCATATAAGCTGTGAAAGCACTCAAGCAATGCCAATAAGGGAACAGACTTTTTAAAAGTTGTGTTGCTATGTGGTTTCTAGAGTATTTTGAATGATGGTAAAAAATCCAAGAATATCACTCCCATCACAAATACTAAGTCCCTGTTGCTAGGGTGTTGCTATGTGATTGATATAACTTGCTTTAATCCTGTTTCTGTTTGTTGATTGCACTACATGACTTTAATTTACCAGAAAAGCAAGCTTATCAACTATGAATAAGCAAGCCGTAAAGTGAATTTGTTCTTTTTATTTATTTCTTTTTTTAAGTAATAAAAGTTAGCGAACTCATCTTTATTCATACACTGCCTCTATGTGTAGCTGAAATAGACAACTTTACAAAAGTCACTTGATATACAGTACAGCAGCAGTACTGGCATAAAGAGGAAGGCGTGTGGTGGAAACTTTAGCAATTGACAAATTGATGAGTTCGAACTCGCCTTTTTTTTTTTCAATAGAAATTAAAGGACATGTTTGAGAAGTAGAAATAAAGTTCCTCACTCGTGTTTAACAACAAAGGGTTACCAGGTAGTGTTGGGGAAGGCTGTATTGTCCCAATAAAAAAAAAGAATGTCATTTTATTATTTATTTATTATTTTTTATTTTTTATTATTACTATTTTAATTTGTTTCTTGGTTTACTTATAATGTTAAAGGTATTTTTTTTTGCACAAACAAAAGAAATAAATATGTGGAAAATAATGACTTTCGACCCTCATTCCTTCTAAAGACATCTATAATAAAAAAATAATAACTGTTGCCTTTTTTTTTCTTTATTAGACTTAAAGTTTATGTCCCTCCCCAAA
>JAUMHP010000141.1:72050-88934 GCA_032361065.1 Enteromius trimaculatus | reverse complement strand
TGAGGTACTCCATACTGCACTTGTGATCGATATGATACGTCCTCATTCACTGCTACAAACTGATAGCGGTCAGATAAGTATGATTTGTATGATGTAAGTATGATGATAAGTATAAAGGGGAACACCTGGACACACAGCTGGCAGGGAGTGAACACTAATTATGAAGGAGGGGTTACAAACGAGAGACAACATGGAAATACTTAAAAAAAATATGTTTGTGTTCTGTATCCCTCTGTATTGTGTTTGTTTAACTTGCTGTTTAGAATATAAATGAGAATTGATAAATGCTTTACAAGGTATAAATAGTTCTCACTTTAGATGAGCTCACAAAAACAGATATCTGGCAACTACTAAATGCTTTATAACTTCCTGACTTAATCATGAGCACAGCAGGAACATGTGTTAATAAGAAGAGGGGGAAAAGGAGGAAGGAAGAGAGAGAAGAAAAACAAAAAGAGAAAAGGGGTTTGGGAGAGGGACAACAAGGAAAGGGAGAGAAAGAGAGAGGGGAGAAAGAAGAAGGGGAAAAAAAATAGAAAAATAGGATAGAAATAAAGAGAGATCAAAAACAGATATCCTGCTTACATACCTGTTGACAAAAGAGAAAACAGCAGAAAACACACCAGCAAATAAACTGTCTGTATAAGTCACATTGATATTGAATGTTAAGTATTATTATTTCGTTGCACACATAATTATTATTACAAATAGTTTTAAGTCAACCGCAGATCAAAACCATGTGAGTCTGAGAGCACTTGTTAGTACACCAGTTTGTACATCAACATGAATGATTGGGTATGATTGTGTGCTCACCTGTGTGTGTGAACGCGCATGTGTTCATAAGGTTTGTCCATGTGTGAGGAGCCACAACTCTGCCCAGAAAAGCATGAAGCAGACATGGAGGTGACCCGGTCCCCAAACATCCGGGCGCCCCCCAAGGCACGGGAGCCCCAGGGGACCCAGAAAAGGGCAGATGATGGCCCGGATAGGGGTCGTCCAGCAGCCACAATGAAGGTGCCCCAGGAATGGAACCGTTTTATAACCATGTTAGCACTTGCCATCATTGCTTTTTTGTCGGTTGTGACTGATTTTATTGTCTTCATTTGTAAGTAGCTTTGGATAAAAGCGTCTGCTAAATTAATTAATGTAAATATAATGATATCTTTATATTGATCCAGGGGAACTGCCACTGTAGTACATTAATAATGTTAAAAATTTAACTTTAAATGTTAATAATTATTAATAATAATCACGAATAATAATCATCCTCATCATCAGAATCATGATAAAACTATAACATACTGTATGATATGTAATAACTTTAACATGATTATAACATGAATTTGGAATCCTCGCACAGCCTGATGGTTTTCTATTGTTTTTTTTTTAAAGGAAATCCTGGAAATTTAAATGAAATATTTAAAAAGCAATTGGTAAATAAGGAAAATATTCAGCAAAGAGAAACGTCAGATGCTACACTGAAAAGGTGGGGTTGAGTTATAAAAAATAAAGTAAGTGAGATTTGATGCCTTTCACCATATCTTTTAAGTGGTAATAGGATAACCCTAGACACACAGGCACACTGCCCCTCACACATGACCCCAGTGTGAGCCAGAAAATGCCCGCTTTGTTTGCAAGCTATTGGCTCCTATGTTCCTTTCCGTAATGAAGTGACCTGAAATAATGGAAAGCACTCGGCTTCACTCAGATGATTTTTGCTCTGATAAGAGCAGAGATCCTGATTTAGAGACACAGTTCATTTCATTTTTTTTTTTTTTTTTTGGCCTCTGATGAGATCTCCGTTATCTGATAAAATTGAATAGCCATTACCTCCTCTAGTTTAGGCAGGCTTGACTGCTCCTAACAGAAATCCTATACACTCCACTTTGTCAGCATTTCTGAATTCATTGTCACCAGGGGTTGAGCTAGATGACAGGAATAATAATCTGGCACAACCAAGATTGACAGTTCATTTCAGAAATCAATATTTACAATTTACTTCTTTCAAAGTTAATTCTGGGAGAAGATTCCATATTATCCCTTTCCAAATAAGCTGATCATATCTCAGCTGGGGTTTAAAATGGGTTTCCCAAAATGTGCTTTTTTTTTTTTTTTTTTGGAAAAATCAATGTCAGCGTTGTGCACTTTAATCTGGCCTTTGATGACAATAAATCTTTATCTATTCTGTGGCACATGGCGGTAGGGTGCTGAGAACATTTCCTCCCAGAACAAAGCCCCTTGCCCCATTCAGACGCTGCTAGATACATAGGGCCCTAATATGGCTGGACATGCCTCCGACGGGTCATTAATCAGAAACAGTGACAGCCACCTCTCCTCATCTGCAGGCCGACAGATGAAGAGAGAAACACAAGGATTATAGAGAGGCTGATGAAAGAGGCTGATGCTTTCCCCTCAAACATCCAATACAAACTTCTTGTTGTGCTTTCATTCCAGCTGATTGGCAATAGCTAAAAGTTATTTTACACAAATGGATGTGCTGTGGTGGCAATGATCATGTTTTTTCTCACTCTTTTTTTCAGCCTCACACCCTTGGAAGCAGAATCTCATAAAATGTTTTTAAAATGCCTACAGTTTCCTAACATTTCTGTGACACTAAAAAGGAGGATACTTTGCAAGAGACAGTGTAGCTGGAATTAAAAGTGAAAAATAACCTCAAATGTGTAAGCAGTGATTGTGTAAAAGTGAAACATTTCCATATTTATTGAATTGCAGTTGTATAGATTTTTTTGCATTGAATTGCATTTTAATACTTTTTTTAATTAAATGTTTGCTGAGCTAAACTTTTAAGAAATATGCTAAACACAAGCATATTGTAATGTATTTCTAAAAGGTATACCAAAAATACTTAATTATATACTAACCTTATATGTTTAGTGTTTATGTTAACACACTTATGCCACATATCTATATCTATATATCTATATATATATATATATATACATATATATATTATTACACTTTTCTTGTGGGTTTTTATTGTACTTTATAACCACCAGTGATTGACAATTACTGTTTCCCCCGTTACAATGCTGTTACCATTACTGACAATAAAATTTGACGTAATAATTTATTTGTAACGATCAGCTGGATGTGCCAGCACAGCTCTGGATGGCACTCCAACTCTCCTCGAACTTTGTATGTGTTTGTGTCTGTTTTCACCTATGGACTCAATATCAATGAACTCATGTCTCCGCCCCGCTTGTCAGTTGTCATGGTGTTTCAGTGTTGGCTCCACCCATTGACCTAGTTTCATGTGCATAAAAGCCTGGAAGTGCTTGTATGTGTTTACGGTTCATTGTACTGTTGACCCGCTCCGTGTTTCATTTGTGTATTCTTTGTTGTTTTGGATTATCTGTTACTGACCTCGCCAGCCTTTGATTAAAGTGTCTGCCTTGCCCTTTGGATATTGTTTACCCCTCGCAAGACCCTTGCTGCGGACTTTGTTCACGACTCAGCCTTGCCTCTGACACTGTTGTTTTCTGGTATTGATCTTGCCTGTCTGGTGTGCTTTCAATAAAGCCTGCATTTAAATCCAAACGCTTCCTCGACTCCCTGAACGTGGGATTATTATAATATCATCAGCGTTTTTATTTTTCAGTCCATCTCAATGGATCCGCAGTGTCACTGTATTTGATGTAAGTTACCATAAAAAGGCAAACGGGGTTCTTTCACACAAAGAAAGATGAAGAGCAAGAGAGTCTTTCATAACATGCAGACTTGACACCATGATGATGAGCTCCCGCTCTCACCACCAGATGTCACTCTCATTGCTGCATCTACTGGATTGCTATCTGGACTGCATCTCCCATCTGCCTTTGCACCCTCTGCCTACACACTCGCACAGCTGCAGTCCATTCGGTTCATTATCAGCACCTGTGTATTTATATACTGGTCTCTTTTGCACTGACGATTGCGTGGTTTTGATTTTGTGCATTTACCCAGTTGTTTACTCCTGTCTGCCTAGTACGAATTGGACTGTTTATTCCCGTTTTTTTGATGATTAGCTGCCTGGTCTTGACTATCTGCCTGTTTAACTTTACTACGATTCTGGATATCCTTTTGCCTTGTCTGCCGATTTGTTTATTCACCTGTTTCTAAATAAATAGTCTTGCACATGGATCCGCACACCTCCGTCTACTCTGTGACAGACGCACTACATGTAAATTATATTCTTTGTTGTATTTTCCTGTCAAAATAACGGATTTCATTTGAAATTCCTCAACCTTTTAAAAACTGCAGATTTCTCTGGTAGTGGGCGGGACTAATGCGCTAATGACAATCTTATTGGCTGTCGCTCACCTATCATTGTCCCTGTTTTGATTTCAGCAAATCAATTCAAAGCAAACGTATACTACGTGATGAATATTCATGAACCCTGCAGCTCATTGTAAAGTAACATGCCCAACACTGATAACCATATGTAGACATACTGCAATATATTTTAAATATTAATGTATTTATAATTTGAAAAACACTTAATAGATACAATTTACCAACATCCCAAAGCTACTTCTGAAATTCCAGCAAGGATTTTAACATGTATCTAAAATGCTTTAAAAAAAAACAAAAATTATGGTCACTTTTGTTTAAATTTAAACAACGCACTGACCAAACTTGACTGGTTTCAGAGCCATTGAACAACCCTGATTGGTTTGTATGATAATGAGTTTACAATAATTGGTTTAAAATTCTGTACTTTTCAGTGATACAATTATAACTCAAATGTTCCGTAAATAGATAAGATAACTTTGCCACAGCATTTAACACCTTTTTTTCATTTATTATAATAACTTTTGTATAATGTATATTTCGTTTTTAACTTGAAAGACATTATAGGGTTACCAATCAAATTATATCAGACAAAATGCATCTCTGCACTGCAGAGGTGGCACAGAAGCTGCATCTGAAGTACTATTTAGATGTATTTATGCAGTTTGTCTATACAACTGCTTTTATGATTAATATAGAAACGTACAGTTTACTTCCGTAACCCAGGTTCCCTGAGACACAGGAACGAGTACTGTGTCGCTAGACACTATGGGAAAAACTCCTTTTTTCCTCTTAACTGAAGCCCTATTCAATCACGCAGTAAAACTGCAACGGCCATTGGTCGCTGCAGTGGTTTTTTGAGAAACCAATCGGCAGGACGGCGTGCTAGGGCAACCAATGGCTGCGGCTCTCTGGGAACCTGGGTTATGGAAGTAACCTGTACATTCCCTGTCTTCACTTCACTCGTACTCTGGGAACACACTTTAATCCCACCGTTTCTGTAAGTGCAGAACGATAAAGCCTGACAGCGGACGTAGGAGAAACCAGGGGCGCGCAGTCACATAAGCAAAAAAACAATGCCCCGCATAAGTGTGAGCCTGAGCTCGCTGCTGGGGAGAATAACGGCCAACACAGTGAGCTTATTAGTAGAAATAACAGACATATAGCTCTTAAGCTGTCTCTGCTTTCTGAGCGCATTGGTTAGAGCAGCGGATAACAGATACACTGAGCCTATGTCAGCGGTTTGGGAATGTAATGGCCAAAGGTGGGACATTAACAAGTTAACCCTTTAAGTAGGTGATGGCAGCCAACACGGCAAACCTTGAATAAAACATGAGTTATGTAGCCAACAATCGCTATTTGAGCGTGAAGCGGTCAAGTGGCAATTTTGACAAACTACACTTTAAGCAGAGAGGATCCTGGCTTGTAATGCTGAGACATCCAGGTTATGAAACCTGGTAAATGTGGATGGCAAGGACCAGCCGGCCGCTCCACAAATCTCTAATAGGGAAATACCGTTAGACCACGCCCAGAATGAGGCAGTGGCTCTAGTTGAGTGAGCTTTTACTCTTATGGGGCAGTTCTGGCCCAATGAAGAGTATGCTAGCATAATAGCGTCCACAACCCACTTAGAAAGTCTCTGCTTCGAAACTGGCAGCCTTTTAGCGCAGACGCCGGAGCAGATAAACAGCTGGTCAGATCGCCTGAAGGCAGCTGTCCGCTCAATGTAGAATCTCAGTGCCCAGTGACTGGGCAGAGAGGGTTAAAGCCATTGCCCTCACTAGGGGGCAGCACTGAAAGAGATACCACCTGCGCTCTGAGCGGTGTGGAGTGCACCTTCGGTACATAACCAAGCCTTGGTTTCAGGATGACCTTCAAGTCATTTGGCTCAAATTCCAGGCAGGCAAGGCTCACAGACAGCGCTTGCAGGTCGCTTATTCGTTTAACAAATGACAGTGCAGTCTTAAGCGTCAGCGTTTTTACTGTAACCGTAAAGTGTAAAGGGGAACTTAACACTGTAGGCAGAGGGCGAAAATGCTTCAGCCGTCTGACCTCTTAAAAAATGGATAATCAAAATATCCTTGCCTACTGTTTGACCTGCTATAAGGTCGTGGTGAGCTGATTAGCTGCCACATACGCCTTAATTGTGGAAGGGGAAAGTCCCTTATCCAGCAGGTGTTGCAAAAATGACAATATTACCATTATGTCACATAAAGAGGGGTTTTTGTAGCGCTCCGCGCACCACCTCGAAAAAACAGTCCATTTCATAGCATAGGCGTGCCTTGTGGCCTGTGAAATGGTATTTTGTACACGCTCTGGTAGACAGACAGGCTCCTGTCGAGCGGCCACAAATGGAGAGCCCACAGCTCGGGCAAATGGAGCCCTTGGCCTGAGAAAGAAGATCTCGTCTCAGGGGAATGGGCCATGGGGTTACTGTCAGCATCACATGCAGGTCTGCTATTTACGGCTGGTTCCTCCAGAAGGGGGCTACCAGGAGGAGTTTGTGACCTTCTTCCCTGACTCGGCTGATGACTTCATCGGGGGAAACGCATAGAGCAGGAGGCTGGGCCAGTCCTGGGCCAGCGCATCCATCTCTCTTGTGAAATAAGCTGGGCAGCAAGTGTTGCTGTCTGAGGCAAAGAGGTCTATCTCCGATCTGCCGAACATATTCCAGATCAACTGGGTTGTTCGAGGGTGAAGGGTCCATTCTTGTGGACTGACTTTGTCCCTTGACAGCATGTCTCCACCCTGGTTCAGAATGCCCATTATGTGAGTAGCCCTTAACGAGTGAAAGTTGTGCAGGGCCCACCTCAGGAGGCGCACTGCCAATCTGTGGAGGCGTCTCAAAACAACAGTATGTATATACCGGTGTCATTCCCAAGAAGATAATTAGTAAATTTTTGATCCGCCTATTTTTATGTTCCAAGGTGACTCTACAGAACCAAAGTAATAACATATCTTGGTTAAATTTTGTTTTTACATTTTTTTCTATCCTATGAAGCAAAAAAAGTAGCATTTCCCCAGTCATTTCAATCCAAATAAGTACTTTGTCAGGAAAAAATTGTAAAAATGAGTTTTATATTATATCTATTTGAAATACTAATAAACCTATTTTCTTTTTCTTGAAATTTTGTGACTTTTCCTCATTTAGGGTCATAAACATGCATGCAAGGTTTAACATGCTGATGTGTTATGAAATATGTTAAAATTTGTTTCAGATTTGTTAAGACCAAACTGTTTAGCCTTTCAACTGTAAGTCCCATTTTGAACATAGACATAAAATGACTTTTCCACTAACAATTATTATAAAATTTGAATATGTTAGAGCACAGACGCAAAATTGGTAGTTTTAAAGGTGAAACATCACAGATTATTGTGCAAATGACCAAAACTGTTATACAAGTATACATCGAAAGTTAAAGAAGTTTAAATGTAAGAAAATATGAAATATAAAAATATTTCTTTTAATATTTTATATTAAATAGCATATTTACAAAGCATGTTTGCCACAAAATCTTCAAGAAAATCAAATTCAATCATCTTAACACATTGTGTGTCAAATTTTAGGTTGATATCTCAAAATATCTCAACTCTTTTTGAGATAAAAAATTTTGTGGATGCAGAACTAAACTTTTCCACTAGGTGATACACAGGGACTCTTGATTTCCATTTATTGTTTGAGTGTTATGAACCATATTTTTCCTTTTTTCTTTTTTTTTTAACACATATTTATGAAGTAGACATCCTATTCAGAAATATTTTGGGAAGTAACTTGAATATTTGATTTGAATTCTTAATCTCTTGAATCTCTAAAACATTTAAACACAGAATAAAAGTGTGTTTGGCACCATATCACAAATGGAGATTCTATAGCTATTTATCTATTGCTCTGCATTTTTTTTTGCCAAATATGAAAACTAGAGTCTGAAACCTTTCAAATTAAATATAGTTTGTCAAGATTATTTTAGATTTAGACAAAGATATTATCATTAAACAATGTACAATCACAAACATGTTATAGGTGTGGTAAGAGTGGTAGTCAAGAATAGTGGTTAAAAACATTTTTATAAATCATAAATTCATATATCCATTCTTTGAAATGTGTGAAAACTACTGAAATTAAAAGTGTATTAATTGAACTTGATTGTATGGGGTTTTTTTTCACTCACTTAAAAATGACATTTTTTGTAAAATTACATTGAATCCAATTAGGGTCAGTTTGACCCCGTCCGTACAGGAAGTGACCTGATTTCAAACAGTACATGAGGGTTAGAAGTTATAATCACAAATATGTAAATAGTATAATGTATTATAATTGTTTTTATGATTCTTCATGAGATGTTATACGTTTTTTTTTTGTAGTCCATTATGCACTCATTATAATGCTTTAAAGTGTTACACCTAATTTCTGTCTGCTCTTAATTTATTTATTATGTTAGGTGTGTCTCGTTTAATTAACATCATCACTTCCCCATATAAGTTCCTTTCCGTTCAGTGTTAGTTTGCCCGGTGTCATCAATGTTAACTTTGTCTATGCAATGTCAGTGTGTGTGTGTTTTGTACAACGGAGTTTTAGTGCGACCAAAAAAAAAAAAAAATCTAAAACTACGAGATTAAAGTCATAATATTACAAGATAAAAGTCGAAACTACGAGAATAAAGTCTAGATATTAAGAGATTAAAGTCGAAACTACGAGATTAAAGTCGAAATATAATATTTAGTATACTGCACTTGTAAATTACCCGGATGGAGAGAAGGCCACCAGATATAAGCATATTTGAATATTATTGCGTCCGAGCGGGTGCTTGATGTTACTGGGATGAGATCTAAGAACTTGCCGAAACCACTTAATATCAAGAATATGATATTTATTAAAAGACTGCACAGGAACATCTTTTGATCTTAACCTCAGCTCACACACTCACACATTCCTCTGGGGGGCGCTGAAGCTCTCTTATTTAACCCTTTTTAATAAACTAAAGACATTTATGTGGGATTATTAGCAGAAATGATATCATCGTGTGTAATATTCGCGGGACAATATGCTTGGAAATAATATTTAATGTCTTCCACGACATATATAATACTAATAATATACATATTGTTTGTATTGCACTAAAACTCCATCGTAGTATAGCTACCCTTCTTGTTGGACTGCCTCTTTGTAGATTTTTAAAGATTTAAAGATTTTTTGTACTCATCATCTTTGTGTGTTACTTAACACACCAGTCTGTAAAAGAAGACCAGACCAGTGAGTGGCGTATTTCCCGGTTTTATTTTTCACTCTTGTCAGTTTATGGTTTCTTTATTATGAATTAACCTAATGTCCTCATCGCTTGTCTTGAGGACCACGATTTTGTGTTCCAAATTGTCAAGACTGTGGAAAACTTTGCTTCTATCATTATTGTAGCATGGAGACTCGGTAGTTATGGTTATTTTCAAAGTTTTCTCTGGTTGAATGAAAAGACAGATTTTTTTTTCTTCAAAACTATTGCAATGTTTGTTTTGTTGTTTAGGGTCGAGTCACTATCTCTCTGCCACGACGATCTCGTAGGCTGCACTGAACTGATAACTTCGGTCCCAGAGAAAAGAAATAAAAGCCTGTCTACACTGAAAGCTGATTGGCTTATTTTGCTTAGTAAACCAATCAGGATGCTCTCTGTCTAGCATGTGCTATGAACAGGCGCACACACACAGTTCACATGCACGCACGGTCTCTCTCACTCTCTCTCCTTCACTCCGTCTTATGCGTGCATTTTAAGATGCACAATGCAGACATTAATCTCTCGCGTGCCCGCCCTTGCCCACTTGGTCTAGATTCCGGGATATTTTATACAATGTGCTGGCATCAGGGAGCCATTAATTAACCGTTAATTAATTAGCCGTTAATGTTAACATTATGCCAAGTTGCCACAAATAAAATAATGTATGGGAAACGGCTTTGGCGTGTTAGTTGCAGTGCACTATGCAACAAGGTTTTGTAAACAAGCTAACATTAAATAGATAAGTAACGTTTTAATCTCTAACATAGCAGATTCATGAAATCTGTAATCAGAATTTTTGCCACAGCTAATTTATCAAGAATCAGCATTAACTACATTACAACTACATTACTACATTAAAGAGAATCACTTTATTATTTTATTATTATTATTTTAAGTTAATAAAATCCCCTACTTACTGGAGTTCAACAACTTCTAATGCATGGAGCCGTAGCCACATACCTGGCTTGTATGTGTGTAGCGTAGGTGAGATGAACTGGTATAGTTGGCAGTGGGCCAAACCACTGTGAGGATGGGGAGGGGGAGCTCAACTATTTCAAAACACATTTTTTGCGTTTGTTATGAAAAGTTTTCAGACCCTCTTAAATTTTTCACATTTGCTAAAATCATTTAAGTTATATTTACCTCATTAATGTAAACACAACAACCCATATTTATAGAAAAACACAGAATTCTTGACATTTTTGCAGATTTATTAAAAAATAAAAACTGAAATATAACATGGTCCTAAGTATTCAGAACCTTTGCTCAGTATTTAGTAGAAGCAGCCTTTTGATCTAATACAGCCATGAGTCTTTTTGGGAAAGATACAATAAGTTTTTCACACCTGGATTTGGAAATTCTCTGCCATTCCTCCTCGCAGATCCTTTCCAGTTCCAGTTCTGTCAGGTTGGATGGTAAACGTTGGTGAACAGCCATTTTTAGGTCCAGAGATGCTCAATTGGGTCATTCAAGAACAGTCACAGAGTTGTTGTGAACCCACTCCTTCATTATTTTAGCTGTGTGCTTCGGGTCATTGTCTTGTTGGAAGGTAAACCTTCGGCCCAGTCTGAGGTCCTGAGCACTCTCAAAAAGTTTTTGTTCCAGGATATCCCTGTACTTGGCCGCAATCATCTTTCCCCCGCAGCATGATGATGCCACCACCATGCTTCACTGTTGGGACTGTATTGGACAGGTGATGAGCAGTGCCTGGTTTTCTCCATACATACCACTTAGAATTAAGGCCAAAAAGTTCTGTCTTGGTCCATCAGAGCAGATAATCTTATTTCTCACCATCTTGGAGTCTTTCAGGTGTTTTTTAGCAAATTTCATGCAGGCTTTCATGTGTCTTGCACAGAGGAGAGGCTTCTGTCTGGCCACTCTGCCATAAAGCCCTGACTGGTGGAGGACTGCAGTGATGGTTGACTATCTACAACTTTCTCCCATCTCCCAACTGCATCTCTGAAGCTCAGCCACAGTGATCTTTGGGTTCTTCTTTACCTGTCTGTAAGAACAAAACTAAGATAATATAAAGAATGAATCAAATCAGAATCATTTAAGACTCTATAGGGAATTTGAACAGAATCACTGTTATATGGCGGATCACTGAGTTGGTCTGCGATACAGTGAACGAGCTGTATAACATTATACAGTAACAAGAAGCAAATACATCATTAAGAAAAAGACATTAAGTTGTCTAAGCACAAAACTATAAGATACTTCTCTTTTCAATTATAAATATGGCTTTATTGGATAAACCTAAGACACAAACTAAACTAACATATACACAAACGCATATACACATTCGTTGCAGGAAGAGAGAAAGTAAAGAAAAAGAGAGTTTAAGAGAATGAAAATGTGAAATTCCAATTCTACAGCAATAGGTGCAATTGCATCGACTTGAGCAACCATCAATCAAAAGATCAGCTCTCGCATTAAGTTCGTCAATGATGTTAACATTAATATCAATTTCACCAGTTCAGCTTGAATCTGGAGGTACTTGCGTTGCCTTTTTGTGCTACGGCATTCCCTCTGTGGTTCTTGCTGCCGAAAGGAGTTTTCCCAAGTTTGCTGATTGGCTGGAAGTCAGTCGTTGTGGAAGTCTTGGGAAGCCGATGATTGGGCAGTGGCTGAAGGAGAAGCGAGTCGTGGTCCCTTTGAAGTTTGAGGCGGTGCCGGCAAAACATAACTTAGGCAAAACACGAACTCTCACGGAAAGAAAAGTAAAGAAATAAAGAAACGAGACGACTGGTTTTCTTCTCATCGTGGCTAGGCCGCAGCACCAGTGCATGCTGGAACACATGGTGCGTCTCTTTAAAGAACACAAAAGATGGTAAAAAGCATAGTTTTAGCTGAGAGCTAAGAACTAAGGCTAAGAGCAAAATGAAGAGAGCTAAGAGAGAGATTTGAATAGTGTCCTGAGTTTTAAACTCATCTTTGGACACATCCCAAAATCATGTTTTAACCAATAGATTTGATTCTAGCTTAGGGTGTTGTGAGATTTCTCCTCCCATACCATAAATCTAAGACAAGTCACATGGTCTGAGTTTTCCTGCCCTGTAATTATAGACATGATTTCTATAACATGAATATGATACACATGACTAAGAATAGGTGGAAAGAAACATTTCAAGCAAGAAAATAGAAGCAAAACCATACTAAACACGGATATTAAAGTATAAACCATTCTGTAGTTCTTTAAACTACATATACAATGAGTGATTAACACGAGATAATTAAATATGTGGGATACATTGTTACGTTGGTGTCCAACGAAGGAGAGTGCAGGAGTCGTGGAGTAGAAATGAGCATAAAGTCTTTTAATAATAAATCAAAACGTGGAGTAGTATCCAAATATAACATTTCACAGAAATATATGCAACGATAATGACCGACAAACACTGAGACACTTGGAGCAACTTAAGTAGGGAATACAATCAATGTAAATGAGCAGGACACACCTGAAAGGAATACGTAATTAACAAAACTAGGTAATGGGAAATGACAATAAAAAACAAAGTGAACATAACATTTCGCCCCCTCTCGGATAGGCATGACCTCACGCCTTAAACAACAACAGAGGAGGGAGGGCGGGGGCTCTGGAAGAGGGCATTGAGAGAAAATGATAAATATGAAAAACAAAAGAGAGTTCCAAAGTCCAGGGTGATGAAGATGGTGGGAGGAGCCATTGGCGGAGCCAGGAGCAGGAGGAGGCAGATAATGGCCCACAGACCAGCAAAACAGAACCCCCAGGGCGGAGTCGATGGAGGGAGAAGCCATGGAGGAGGAATGGGTGACGACTCCAGGGGGCCGACCGTCAGAGATGACGCAGATGTATACAGAGCCAATGGTGGAGCCGAGCAGATGGAAAGCTGAGGCGACACGGAGGATCCGGAGGGCAACAGCGTACAGTAGCTGCAGACTCAGGTGACTGAGGCAGAGGTGATTCGGAGGAACGAGAAAGCCTGGTGGAGCTGGTGGGATAACGGACCATGGTGGAGATGAGGGAGCTATGAGGCAAGGCAGAGCTGATGGGTCGGAGGACCGAGGTGGAGTCCGAAGCTCGGCGGCTCAGTGGTTGGCGCGGCGAAGCTCACCCTCAGTGGTTGAAACATGGGCGGGGCTCTCCTCAAATCCTTCGATATCCACCAAAACTCCCTCTGTGATGGACGCTGCTGCCGGCTTAATGCACTTGGGAAGTGCGGGCTCGTGAAGCTCGGGCTCGTTGACGCGCTCGGGTAGCGTGGGCTCGGGGAAGCGTTCTTGCAATGCGGGCCCAGAGAGGCGCTCAGTCTGCGAGAACTCAGAGAAGTATTTTTTCAGCGCGGGTTCGCCGAGGCGCTCGGTCGGTGCAGGCTCGGGGAAGTGCTCATTCAGCGCGGACTCGGAGTGGTTTTCTGCAGCGCGGGAACCAGATGCCGCCGCCTAAGTGCGAGTCGAGAACCAGGGGTACTCCTCTCGAACGAATGGTGGAGCTCCCGCAGGGTTTTAAAAGGAGGCAGTTCCACCAGGAGATGGTGGAGAATCTCCTCCGGTGAGATCCACCTCATACTGTTACAGTCGGTCATTCTGTTACGTCCTTGGAGATACTACCACATGTAATGATTGTGGCTGTGATAGTGGTTCGGAGGTGGCAGCCCTCTTGTGCAGTAGCTGGGATTTATCATCAGAAAGAACCACCATAACTGTGGAACCGGCCATCGCATGGGCATATTCAAAAAAGGTGACACAGTTTATAAAACTGGGTAACATACTCTTCAACAGTTGATTAGCCGTTCCACTGGATCTTTCCCAGACTGGAGTTTTCTGGAAGAGCTGCTGGATCCTATTGTGGTGAAGTGTTCTGTAATGTTTGCGGCTGAAGTGTTTGGATCTGTGTGCAAAACTCCTTTATAAAGTAAACAGGCGGGTTCTAAAATAGCAAGCAAACAGGTTCAGAGGAGATTAGGCAGAAATCATTGTCAAAGACAAAAGCAAAGGTCGAGGCAGGCAGCAAACAATCACCGTAGTCGCAGTACAGAATACATAATAATGCTTAATACATAATTGCAGACACAAACAAGAAATGCAGGGAGGAAAGGACATGACAGAAGGGCACAGGATAGAAATCAGTGCAGAAGAGAGCAGGATGGATAGTCTGGTAGAGGACATGACTGGAGAGGAGGACAAAAAGAGGCAGAATACAGATTTTAACCAGTCTAGACAACGTCGCAGATGAGTAGAGGCAGCATCATTATCTTGTTTTAAGAAGAAAATTGTTGAAGCAATTGAAAGCTCCAACCCTCCAACTCCTGCTGCATCAGAAGATCCTGATATGCAGTTTCAGGTTCCAGCCCAGAAGAGACTTGACACAAGATCCAGGTAACTCAACAAGCTGAAAATCCACAAGCTAATTTTTAAGCCGAGTTTAATAGTTTTTGATAAATTCTTGTTGCAGTTTTTGGATATCGATTGGGATATTGGGATTTGGATATCGAATGGTGATATGTATTAAAAACATAACTGTATATACATATAATTAATTATTATAATTTTTTTTTTTGTAAAGAGGAAAAGATGTATAGGTTTTCCTCACATGGACAGCCTTTCTTGAGGAATTATTAGCATCTTGACGGGTAATGCCTTGCATGCTGGTGTATGGTCCATCCATCACTGATGCAGAGGGGTGAGTTGTTTTGTTTCTCCACAGGAAATTGTGGAGGAATGTATGTCGCTTTTACACAGGCTTCTACATTGTGTGGGTGCTGACCCATGACCCGGTGGTACATTCTAAACCTAGATGAAGGGATGCCAAATGCATTTTCCACAACCAGCCTGGCCCGGGACAGATGTTTTTGCAGGTTCTTCCCTGGATGAGGCCGCAGGAGATTGTGACAAAGTGGGTCAGAGTCCCTCAGGGTTCCACCATCACTTCCACGGCTATAAGCACCCACTTTGATTACTTTGAAGAAAAACACGGCGTGCGCGGAAATTCTCGTAATTCTCAAAAACGCATATTCTCTTTGTACATCCGAATTAACATGAAATTGAGCGTGCACAAGCGCTAAACCCCTCCCTGCCTCTACCACCGTATAAATATGGTAATGACTCTTTGTCAAAATCAAATGAAGCAATGGCAAAAGCAAGCAAGCAAGAAGAGAAACTTCACAGATAGTGAATTGGAGGTGCTCCTAACGGTTTAGACCGGAGAAAAACTGCCTGCCCGATTGGTCTGCACGATCTTCAGTTCAGTTATGAGTCACTAAAATAAACTGAAACTCAGCAAAAACTCCACAAAGAGACATTAGAGTTATATCTGTAGAAAGCATGATATGTCTACTATTACACAAAGACAGTCTAATCATAAACAAATATTCTGTGATAAAGTAATTCACATGAAACCAGTGCGATCTCCAGTCTTTCGCGTTTCCTTCATTATCTTTTAATGCGACCACGCCCCCGTGCCGCAAGCACAATAGATATGATAATCATCCGCGCAGAGCGCACGGCATGTAAACACCCACATCAGCACAAACAAAGCAGTTAGAGTTTACCTGAAGTCCGTCCCGGCTACTGTACGCTTCGTGCTGAGAGGAATAACCCAGCTGTCATTTTAACGTGGAGTCAGCGTTGAATCAACGTCAGGTGTCAGTGTTGAATAACTGTAGGATTTTGTTTAGGTTTTGCAAATCTAATCAACTTTGAAATAGCAACATCATTCCAACCTCACATTTGTCAACATAGGTGAATTTGCCAACATTGAATCAATATTGATTTTAGTTTAGATTTTGCAAATCCAATCAACGTTAAAAAAAATTTTTGCATAAATGTTTCAGTGAAGTTTTTTCATTTTTTCATGAACAGTTTCAGTAACAACTTTTTAACTTTTTAAAAGCAGGTTTTCACATATAAACATTTAAGGCAGTAGTGTCCTACTTACTGCTTCAGCTGCTTCTTTGCAGGGTGTTTAACATACTAGAACATAAGAACTACAGTTTTTACTCAGTTCTTCTACAGAGAAATAACATTAACAGTAACATGTTTTTCTAGAATTGGTCAACAGCACACAACAGTTTTCACATTTTGTACACATTGTAAGAGTCTTAGAGATACACAAAGAAGGAAGGTATCCCAGGTGCATTCTCTGTCATCAGTGTCATCAGACATAGAAAATGTCTTTCAGGATATTCATGTCCCGTCCCATCCCTGTAAGTATGAATTTTTTTTTATGTATTTCCAGTCATTGGAAACATCAGGGGAAGCAGTAAATTTCGCATTTACAGAAACATTTAAATTCTCGATGGCTTGCTGCCCTCCAAATTCATCAGTATCTTCTTTAGGCTTTCAAATGTGA
>JAUMHP010000141.1:27165-43659 GCA_032361065.1 Enteromius trimaculatus | reverse complement strand
AGCGTCACACTATAAAATGACTAAAGAGTTTCGATATTTTTAAATTTATTTAAACCTATTTAAAACTTGACTCTTCTATAGTCGCATTGTGTACTAAGACTAGCAGAAAATGCAAAGTTGTGATTTTCTAGGCTGATATGACTAGGAACTATTCCCTCATTCCTCATTCCATTTTAATATTGTGTTTTGGGTTTCTAAAACGTGAATATCAAAATCAAGTTTTCATATGAATTCACATATTTCAGTAGCCATTGAGATGTTTGATCAATTTGTTGTTTTCTCTGTGACTAGACATTGTTTGTGTCTAATATTCAATGTTCATTTCAATTTTAATCATGCTGCAGTTTGGAGGAGCACCTCAACAGCAGTACCTCTTTGGTACTGGTACTCTATTTTTATGTGTGTGTGTGTGATAAGTGTGTGGTGACGAGCTGCGATTGTATAATTAGTCTAGATGTGTGTGACCAGTCCAGAAGTGAAGCATACTGGGAAATGGAGTCTATGGGTGATAAGGTGAAAGTTTGTGGCTGAGGGTGAGAGCCGAATCATAACACGTACCACCTTTTGTTTTAATTCAACTTCAAATTACACTGCAAGTAAGATTTAAAAATAAAAAAGTTAATGGGAATTATTTTATGTGCTGTAGTTTATTTAACACAATTTTGTAGATCTTTTAAAATTAAATGTTTTTCTGTTTTCCTTTTGGTGTTATTATAACACTTTTTTTGGAGTCAAACTAGGAACTCTGGCATAATGCTGAATATTTAACTATTTTGAAAGTTTTAATTTAACTCCAGAGAGTGTGGAGCTATACACAGTGAGATCAATAAGTATTTGATCACCCTGTGATTTTGCAAGTTCTCTTACTTAGAAATCATGGAGGTCAAACAGTTTCTGTAGATCTTCATCAGGTTTGCACACACTGCAGGAGGGATTTTGACCCACTTCTTCATACAGATCTTCTCTAGATCTGTCAGGTTTTCGGGGCTGTCGCTGAGCAAAACAGAGTTTCAGCTTACTCCAAAGATTTGCAATTGGATTTAGGTCTGGAGACTGGCTAGGCCACTTCAGAACCTTGGTATGGTTCTTATGGAGCCACTTCTTGGTTTTCCTGGCTGTGTGCTTTGGGTCTTTGTCATGTTGGAAGACCCAGCCAAGACCCATCTTTAATGTTCTGACTGCGGAAAGGAGGTTTTTGCCCAATATGTCACAATACATGGCCCTATTCTTCCTCTCCCTAATACAGTGCAGTCGTCCTGTGCACCCCCAGAGCATTATGCTTCCAGCCACATGCTTCACTGTAGCTATGGTATTATTAGGATGATACTCATCATTCTTCTTCCTCCAAACACGGCAAATGGAGTTAAGACCAAAAAGTTCTACTTTGGTCTCATCTGACCACAGGACTTTCTTCCATAACTCCTCTGGATCATTCAGATGGTCCCTGGCAAACTTCAGATTCATAATTTTAAACCATGACGTCTTAGTGTATTACTGATAATAGCCTTGGAAACGATGGTCCCAGCTCTCTTCACGGCATTGGCCAGCTCCTCCCGTATAGTTCTGGGCTGATTCTTCACCATTCTTAGCATCATTGATACCTAAAGGAGAGATCTTCCGTGCAGCCCCAGTCTGAGGGACATTGACAATCATCATTAGCCTCTTCCATTTTCTGACAATTGCTCCAACAGTTATTCTTTTTCAAAAAGCTGCTTGGCAATTGCCCTGTAGGCCTTTCCAGCTTTGTGAAGGCCTACAATTTTGACTTTTGACAGCTCTTTGGTTTTGCCCATGTTGCAACTTAGACTTTGGCTGATTGTGGGGTGCACAGGTGTCTTTATGACAGCTAACGTCAAACAGGTGCTACTAATTTTGAATCGTGAACAGAGTGTAGCTGGACTATTTAAAAGCAAAATAACAGGTCTTTGAGTGTCAGAAATCTGGCTGATAAGCAAGTCATCAAATTATTTGACAGTAATTCTGAAAAATTATACATTGTGATTTCCGGATTTTTCTTTTTAGGTTCTGTTTCTCACAGTGGAAATGCACCTATGCAGAAAATTGTAGACCCCTCCATGATTTCTAAGTAAGAGAACTTCGAAATCACAGGGTGATCTAATACTTATTTACCCCACTGTATATGTGAGAGTTAATTTAACTGGTCTTTTTGCTGTGTATAAGTTTCACTGGATCATCATTTAGCTACTATCATTTATGTTTGTTGTGGAGTTTATATCTAGAGTGCCTTGTAAATAGGAAGCAGACTAGCAGACTGTATTTGTTTGATCTGTATTCAGTGACTTTTTTCAATGATATAAAATTATTAGTACTTAAAAGTGTATTATTTAGATTTTTTCAAAGGAAATGAGCTGTGTTCTGACCTCAGGCTAAAAATGTTGGGGTTAAAGGCAGAGAAAGCAATGAAAAAGCTTAATTAATTTAATGTACATAAAAAAAGAAAATGACATTGCACTAGCCTACATTAATGCTATAATTGTTAAGAAACCAAATCAACAGGAGTGCTTTCATAATTTCCTAAAAGAAAAAAAAAATTCCAAGCCTGACTATATAACTGGAGGCAGAGTAATTTTTTAAGTCCATGCATATCACAAACCACTGAAATCGCCTGATAATTGTAAATGTTATCGTGATTTGATAAAAAAAAAAGAAAAGAAACGCAGTTCCTCAATTCACCGACATTTGTTTTTAAAGCACTCTTGCCCGGAGAGAGATGGTGGGCGTGCTGGCGTATCGCAGTAACGGTTCAAAGTAGCCAATGAGGCGTCTAGGTAATTATATGTCTAAGGGTAAAACAGTCCATTTTCGAAAAACAAATTAAGATATTTTTGATGATATTAGAGAGCCATCTGATCCTCCATAGACAGCAACATAACTGGCAATGATCCAGGTCCAGAAACATAGCAAAAACATCAATAAATCAGTCCATGTGACATCAGGAGCTCAACCTCACTTTTGCAATGCTTACGTCTTCCACCATTTTAGATTATGTGTACCTACAGTATGTGCTCAATAGTACATTTGCATGTTGAGGTAGTTGCTGATGTGTTAACTTATATTATATTTTATTTATTTATATTAGATTACTTACAATCATCTAACGCAAGCAGTGTTGTCAAGTGTTCATCTGCAATACTTAGGAAAGATTTTTCTATTAGTTATTAAATGTTTTAATAATAAATAATTATGTTTTGTTATGTTGCTGCCTTATTTTTAACTGCTTTTGATTACTTTTTCCACATCAATCTACACTCCATACACCATAATGATAATGGATTAATGAATAAATAAATAAATACATTACTTTGCACAAGAATACCCTTAACCTACAATAAAAATTTAGATTTTAATTGCCTGTAGATTTGCAAGTAAATTTAAACTATGGCAAATTCATATTAATGTGTATGATCTGGAAAGACACACATCTTAATAAAATCCTAAGAGCTGATAATTCATAAGCCAAGCCCTGAGGTAAAAAAAAAAAAAAAAAACTGCCTTTAGAGATCAGAAACAGGTTGTCAGAAAAAAGAAGAAGAAGAAGCATAACAACAGCACCACAGAACTGTAGTCTCTGTTATCCTAATAGAAGACGTTTGAATCTACCAGTACTCTTCTTAGTGAAGTCTTCCTTGCCAAACTGAGCAACTGATGGAGAAGGGCTTTGGTTAGCATGGTGTCCAAGATCCTATTGGTCACTCTAGTTGAGCTCCATGATCATGATCACATGAGACAGGGGAAATCTACAGAAGGACAAACACTCTTTTATTGTGTGGCCAGCTCAATCCTCTCTTAAGTGACAAAACATGAAAACAAAGCAAAGCTTGTCACATCAAAAATGTCTGTACTATAAAGGTGCTTCAGCTTAATATTTTGTTTTAGGTATGAATGATTAAACAATGTACTAATTACCCATTTTTGCTTCTTTATTTTGTATTTAAAAAATTATTCATTAAATTTATTTATCGTATTATAATTTTTTTTAAATAAATTTTAAAATTTGTGACAACTCTGCTTTTGCTTTGTCAGTATGGTATATTAAGTGTATATAGATGTGTCTTAGGGGGGGATTAAAGCAGTTTAACAGTAGGTTAGTAGGCATGTGTGAACAAAACTTAAGCATACATTTGTCAGAATCGGGAAGAATTGGGGCATCGCCCAGGTATATTGAGTTAAACCGGCTTCACACACACACACACACACACACATACACACACACAATGTTTCTGTTTAAATCTTTAAAGCATAGTTCACCCATAAATTAGCATTAGCTGTAAATCTTCTCACTCTCAGTTCATGCCAGATCAGGAGGAGTGTGTGTCTTCATCAGATCTGGAGAAATGTGTCTCAGTTATCAGCCATGAATACTGAAGATTCAAACATATTTATGTACTTGCTTACTGATTTTTGCTAAATTTACAAAGCTGAATTTATATCACAACTGTGCTTTGTACCACCGTGAGACATAAACTGATAATTAAATTGATAGTTGATAGAAAACAAATTGATTTGATTTTATCCTGTGGCAGAAAAAAAGCTTTCATAAAAAAAGAGGCTTTCAAATAGATTTTCACCTAGCCCCTATGTGTAAGTTGAATCTTCAAGGAGTGCAAAGCAATTAAAGCTAAATGCCATGGTTAGTGATTATTGCCATATGTTTGCAAAAAAAGCCAAGCTATTATTGCTCAAGCAAATGCATTGTGTATGATCCATGCATCATTTGCTTAATATAATAAGGTAATACAATACATTTTCAACTTTATATAATTAGTTCAGTTGTTTCATTATTGTAAACTGAGGTGTTTGGAAAGGAATGGTAAGACTAAATATTCCCGCCTGCAAGCTGGAATGCTAATCTAATTATTGAGGCAGCACATTTTATCTTACTTTGCATTTGCAGTTCAAGCTTTGCAGAGCAGATGTGCTGTGAAATTAATTTTCTTTGGTGTAACTGCAGACATTTTCTCTGTCTTTGTTATGCAATTTCCATTTCACAGATGATAACCTATTATCACTTTATTCAAGGGAAACATCCTAATAGCTAGAAGGTGAACTGAATTATTCATACATTTTCTCACTTCCATTCTGTGGGATAGCCTCGCTCTGTTCACGCACTAGGAAGAGGCTAATGCAAACATGACCAGATCCTTGTAAATTGACTTGTAGAGGAGGCTGTTAGCATAGTGCCTGGGGACGGATGGTGATAACAGCTGATATCTCACAAGTACAACCTATTTGTTTGTGTCTAAGTATATGTATTTGTTTAAGGTGTGTATGTGTCTCAGCAAATGTGTTTATATTTTTTTTTGTACAGCATTATGTACTACTACATGCTGACAGTGCATTTTCTAAGTGTATCTGAAGTTAAAAGCAACTTTACATTTGATCTGCAGCCATATCTCATTTTGACCCCAGACTTAAAAGCCTTCAAAGGCAAAAGGTTAATAGTTCAATTAAAAAGGAAAGATTTGGTTAAAAGCACAAAACCAACAAAAGAGTGTAATCTCTGATAGAGAGGCAAAATGTATGATATTTGAGGGAAAACAGTATATAGGGACACAGGAAAGGGGCCATCCATCAAGTAATGAGGCCCTCCCTCCACAACCTCAACATTATTACTATTGGATTAAAATGTAGGGGGTTGGGTCTTGAGTTGTGGGTTTGTTATGTTGGGGTACTAGTATTTGACATCAACAAGGAGATAATAAGAGTGCAAACATAAATCAGCTCACTTAATGCTGAGCTGATTTTTTCAACTAGGCTAGTAAATGGTAAATCTTTAATACTGTAATACACCCAGACCCAACTGAAAAGCAAAAATAGTAATTCTTCACCATTGAGCCACTCTCTAGGTTTTCTTCTTCTTCTTCTGCGTATTATTATTATTATACGGCACATATCCAAATGAACCCCGAGTGACTGTAGTTGGTGAAATGATATACATATTCCCTTAATCTAGCGTTCACAGCACAGTCAATGACCCTGGAATGCCCTCCCATTGTAGAAGAACATTAAGATTGCATTTCTGCTAAAATCCGTTTATAGGAAACTAAGAGTGGGCCAAAATACATGGTAAGTATTTCTCTGAAAGGTTTAATTGAGACTCTTTTTAATTTTTATGGCAACAAATGTAATTAAATTTGACCTGAAATGCAGTCATTTTCATTTTGCAAGCTTCCATCATTAGACAGGATGGTTACCTAATTACGAATCAGATGTCAGATGCTTGGTGGTAGTTAATTCAGAAAACAGAACAAAAGCCTTTGTTCAGACACAGTGAGCCATTTTTAATTATAAGGACATCGCAAGGACATAAAGATCTGTAAAAATTCATAGTTACATGCATGTTTTATTTGGGAATACTATACGAAAGAATAAGCATTCAACACATCAACTTTATTAGAAAATAAGTTTCTAACCATTACAAACATAGATTTGGGACTGCATGTAGTAGAGGTTGTAATAGAATCACAATGAAGGGATTTGTGGAGTCACTAGATGGCAGTGTTTTACCCAGAATCACAAATAACATTTACTCATTTGGCTGATTTTGCATACACTGACCAACAGAGCTTGCCATTAGTTAGATACCTACTGATATGTTTGTAATTGTTACAGATTTCAACTTTTTCCCCATAGAATTATTGGTTAAAATAGTTTCACTAACAATGTTAAAAATGTCAAAGTAATACTAAACCATAAAAGTCAAAGCATCTCTAATTGTTTAACAACAACAACAACGATAAGACTATGATGACAATGACTTTGCACATTTACTTAAAGCACACAATAATTTGACATGCTACAATAGCATGCTGCTAAATTCTAGTGTCACACTATTACTAGAGTAGGACTCTAATCTCATATCAATTATTTCAATATATTATCTCCTGGGTGATATAAGAGTTCTGCTGCATGTCTGAAGACTTTAACCATTACAATCCTCATTGATTGTCTGACCACAGTTTATCTTAAAGAGCTCTTTATTATACTTCTTCCAAACCCAGATCTATATCAATTTATAACCATATCAATATCAATTTACACATACAAATATCCATTCTGGTCCTATAGCTTTTCTCATGGTGTTGTCCCTTAAGTTCCCTTAGTTTGCTTGCCAAACAAACACACAGACACACACACACACACACACACACACACATAAAACCGATGTCTCAACATCAACAAGACAGACAACCTAAACTAAAATATATTACAAATACCCTTGAATCATGCCTGTCCATGCTATATTTATTCATGCTTTGGCTAAATGGTACTTTGGTATTTTATTATAAATAAAGAGACACCTTTTATACAACTTTTTTTTTCTGTGAATAAGGAAAAAAATGACATTTACTTGTATTATTATTATGACTAAGAAAAGAGAAACTACAACAAAGAGGAAGCTTTGTTGGGAAAGTCAAATGACTAGAGTTTCTACAAATGCAAACAAATAAATACATAATCTCAATTATTAATTCTTATTTATTTTCCTTACTACTTGCTGTGCAATATGTTTGTATTAACTGGCTTAGGTTGTTTTAAAAGGAAAAAATGTCAAGATCTTACTAACATAATATCACAATAGCAAGCAAATACAGACAAGTTTGGAGAAACCTAATATTGTGAGCTTGCCTTTTCTTTCAGCCTTGAAAGACATTATACAGACATCAAACAGTACAAAACCATGGTGCAAAAAATGTGAAGCATGTGTACATCCAGATCTCTCATAATATTAGTTATAATCAATGGCTGCCTTTTTAATTATTGCTCATGGTACAAAGCAAGGAAGGCTCATTTAAGGGGGATCGATATGGGAGAGTGATTGGTGGATGGTGAAGCTGTACATCAGGTGGCTTGATGTGAAAATCATTGGGGCCTGTGTACGCGCTGATCAAAGCGGTTAGCCCCCCAGCTGGCTGTGGGGCTTGGATAATGGGTGAACCTTCCGTGAACCAACATCTGTGGCCTTCTCTAAACAACTCATCATATAGGTTCTATGAGGAATGGAAGTTGGGGAAAATTAAGAAAAAAAAAAAAAAACAACAACAACAACAACATAAAAACATTTCCAGTCTTAAGTTGAAATTTTCTTTTCTGTCTTTTTCTTTAGTTCCTTTTATGTTTTTTTATGGCTTTTTTTTCTTAATTTTCATTCTCTATGCACACCCTCATTCTATCACGTGAGAGGGTGATTGTTTTTCCAAGTTCATCTCTGCTACCTTCATTCTCTTGCTCCTCTGATTGTAACCTGCCTGGCCAAGCTCTAAAAGGTTAATAACTCTGGCCTTTGGACATTATTTATAGGGATGGCAAAAGGAAACACACTGTTCTATGTAGATTTACCTTTGCCTCTGATCTGTGCTGTGCTCTCTTATGTTCCACCCAACAACCTACCTCCCCCCAACACCTCCCCCAAATCACCATCCCCCACCATCACCACTTTGCCTCTTTTCTTCCTTTCTCCTCTTCTGACAGATAGTTTGCACTTTTACATCTCCTTGTTCATTTATTTTCTCCTTCAAGTGTTTAAACTGATATAAATGATGGTAATTTCCAAATTCGTGAATGGCAATGTTTCGTATCTGAGTGGCATTATTTTTCACTCACCATTATTTTTCACTTGCCCTTAAACTGCCTATTTTTCACAGGTATCCTATGATAAATGGGCAAAGAATTATTTCACCATTTATCAGTGAGTTTTTCTCAACTCAGTTATATTTGTCATATTATTACTAGATCTCTAGGTAATGAGATATGGACTTTGGGTTTATAACACACAGACACACAAACACATACAGTAAATATATATATTTTATAATTAAATCAATACCATAATTTCAATAATCATAAGGATTCATGCACTTAATTTGATACCACTTTAGACATTCTACTAACTGTTAGTAACTTGACGATTTAAAATCTGATCTGGACGAAGCTGGCTAGTCAGTGACGGAGATGCCTTTACAGACACAAAAACATCTCTAGTTATGTCGTGGATAGATCGATAAACAGGCGATTTATGGCGATAGAATTGTTTCGTAATTCCAAATAAATATATTATGATCCACAAATAAATGTAAAGCGATTGACAAAAAAACAAGCATGTTCACAAAATAAATCTTAGAGTTCCACAAACATTACAAACATAACACCTTAAGCCAATCAGATACCAGCCAGGTGGCGCTGACTAATCGTTGCGCGTTCTCGCTCCAACCAATCACGTTTTGCCTTACAATTGGTCACTTTCTGAGTTTTCCTTAGGGGCTTAAGTCTGGTGCTGCCCTGGAAACCATTGTTCCACAGAGCTTTCAAAATGACAAGTAGAGAAGACGATTTTTCCCATGACTTTTCCAGATTACTGTTTGCGAATTGCATCGCATGGAGAATGACATTAAATGTTTCAAGTTACATCGACAACTTTTATGGTGAGTATTGTGCTATCATCTTGTAGCAAATGTGCTGGATAATGTTGCATGACTTCTGCGCTGATTTTAAAAGGCTTAAATAGCTGTTTAAATTAGAGTTTTGTTTTAAACCTTAAACTTAAGTTTTGCTTGTACACAGCTTCACTAAAATGGAGTACAGCTGGCACAAACTTGGAACAATGAACAATAGTAAGTAAGATAATTATCAAAAACATTAATCAATGACATAGTTAATAAACTTTAATAATATTAACATGTCCCATTGGTTTGCCTAATGAGTCAAGTTAAGTCCTGTCAGTGGGATGGTGGTCCTGTTTAGATAGGAGTGATTAAATTAGACATTCTAATTCTAATATTGTTACATTGTTGTTTCATATCTTACTATATCCATGTAGCCTATATGATTATCTCAAGCAGAAAAAAATCTATAAAAAAACAATCAAATTGTTTAATTAAAGACATGCAAAGACAATAGTGGAATATTTTTAATTTTGAATGGTCCATTTACACTATACCTTTTTATTTTTCATTTCAGGCATCCAGTGCCAGCTCCCCGTAAGCGCATCCTGATCCCTGAGGATATAGTCTGCCAGTCGCAGCCAGGAGTGCCATTCCCTAGCCCTGAGAATCCAGTCTGCCCGTCTCGGCCAGGAGTGCCGTTCCTGATTCCTGAGAATCCAGTCTGCCTGTCACGGCTAGGATTGCTGTTCCAGTTCCTCATGGATTCTGTTCCGCCGACACGTCCAGGAGTGCTGTTCCTGAGTCCTGTTCCAGAATCCATTCCCATCCAGAATCCAGTACCATCCCTAACCCCCCCGGACTTCACTCCACAGTCACAGCCAAGAGAGCCGCATATTAATCCCATTCCCAAATCACTGTACCACGGCAGACCCAATACCGCCAAAGTGCTGTCTGATGCCTGCGTGACAAGAGTGTCCTTTAGAGCCTGCTTCCTCAGAGGGGCGTCCAGTGCCAGCTCCCTATAAGCGCATTCCGATCCCTGAGAATCCAGTTTACCAGTCGCGGCCAGGAGTGCAATTCCCTAGCCCTGAGAATCTAGCCTGCCGAGGCCTGGAGTGCCGTTCCCGATCCCTGAGAATCCACTGCAATAACCGGTCAAACCACCCTCATGGATGTTTACATCTTCTGGAATGCTTTGTTAAATAATTATGTTATTATTGTATACAATACAATGTTTAAATTTCAGTTTGTCTTAATCGTTCTGGGACAAATGATTGCAGCAAGTAATACACTCACGCTATGTGTAAATACCAACCTTTCATTCCCCCTGAGATCTCATGGAAATTTCTCTTGCCTTGCATAGAGTCAATTATGGTTGGTCCTGCACTGATTGTAAGGCAAAATGTCATTGGTTGGAGCGAGAACGTGCACCGATTGGTCAGCAGCATGTGTCTTGACACCAGAAATGTTTCAAAATCCACAAATATGCGCAGCGATCTGCAAATGCACGGGAGGCATATATATATATATATATATATATATATATATAGTATGTGTGTGCGTGATGTCAAAGTCACTGGCAGAAAAAAATTGAGAAGCAGTTAGTCGGGCGAAAAGGAATTTAATTTCCACAAAGAACAAAAGTCAAGCTGCCGCTCACTGCGTGCAGCAACAGTCCTTCAAAAGCTTTTCAAACAGAAAAAATCTTCAAAATCAGAAAAGTCCCTCAAAAGTAAAGTTTGCTCGAACAGAAAAACATGTGAGACTCCGACCCACGGGACAGGGGAACGAACCACACTCACTCTTGTCACAGGTGAGACGGCAAGCTTCTTGCAGCAGGTGTAACGCACCAAGGTCTGGATGCGGTAGGCTTCTGCACATAAAAAGCCTTTAGCAAAAGTTACAAACACGGGTAAGAACTGGACACGACAGAGAACATACACGACATTCTGTGCACTCAAAAACATAAAAATATATTATAGGTACATATCTATGTATGTAATGTAAATGTGTGTTTGTGTGTGTGTGTCTGTTCTAACATGTTATTTTGATGGGTCTACATCATACAACATACTGACTTTGCAAGTATATGTCAACATATTCTGATTACCCTAAACCTACCCTAACAGTCTACTCTGACTGAGTTAGTAGACTTAGTAGAAATGTAATTGCAAATTATTGAGAATTATTTAATGAGTTGACAAGTTACTTATACATTGCTCAAAAAAAGGTAACACAAAAATAACACATCCTAGATCTGGATGAATTAAATATTCTTATTAAATACTTTGTTCTTTACATAGATGAATGTGCTGACAACAAAATCACACAAAAATTATCAATGGAAATCAAATTTATTAACCCATGGAGGTCTGGATTTGTCGTCACACTCAAAATTGAAGTGGAAAAATACACTTCAGACTGATCCAACATTAATGTAATGCCCTTAAAACAAGTCAAAATGAGGCTCAGTAGTGTGTGTGGCCTCCACGTCCCTGTATGACCTCTCTACAACGCCTGGGCATGCTCCTGATGAGGTGGCAGATGGTTTCCTGAGGGATCTCCTCCCAGACCTGGACTGAAGCATCCACCAACTCCTGGACAGTCTGTGGTGTAGTGTGGTGTTGGTGGATGGAGCGAGACATGATGTCCCAGATGTGCCTAATTGGATTCAGGGCTGGGGAACGTGCGAGCCAGTCCATAGCATCAATGCCTTCATCTTGCAGGAACTGCTGATTGATTGTCAATCAGTGTTGCTTTCTAAGTGGACAGTTTGATTTCACAGAAGTGTGATTGACTTGGAGTTACACTGTTGTTTAAGTGTTCCCTTTATTTTTTGAGCAGAGTAGAATGTCTAAAATGTAAAAAAAAAAAAAAAAAGTCTAACCCTTTATTTTTAGGTGTTTTCAATTACGTCAGTTGTGTATGTTTAAGAGCTAAAAAAGTGTATATTCAAATTTTATCACAAAAATGGAGCCCTCACCAGTGTTGGGAGCAATTTATCTAATTCATCTCGTTCTCCGTAACCTTGTATGTGTGACGTGTTCAAGTGAAGGTGTATTTAGGGCAGGTTTTACAGGAATATCGCGAGGCTACTGGCCCAACAGTGGAAATGATCTCGCCCTCTGTGTTCCAAGTCCGAGGCTATTAGCTCCGCCCGGCTCGCACTGGACAGTTTCAGCTATTAAAATAGCTCAGATTTTTGTGTAATGGCAAAATAATAATTTTTTGTGTAGTTTTTTTTATTAAGTTAATTTAGAAAAATGCTTGGAGCATTTTTCTTCATTAAATATAAGTTTTCGTTTTTTTTTAAGTAACGTTCGTTTTTTTTTTTTATATATATATCAATTTAACCTTTTCAAATCATCACGTTAAACGTTAAACCTGCGCTGTTATAACACATGTGCAATGGTATCATGGTATATTCACTTTGTGAGGAGAATCTAAAGCAGGCTCTTGTAGCACACGGAGGAACCAGTGCAACCAATTAGTTAAATATCTTAATTAAAGTTTAAAAATCAATTTTTAATCTAATTAATTGATCAAATGGCAATTATGTATATGACCAGGGTTAGATGCATCTGGACAGTTTACCACCTGTCATTTCTCTCAGATTTTAGGTTAGTTTAGGTTTAGGGCCAGAGAGACTGTTTTCAGACAGGATCAATAACATATGCTGATTCAGGAACAGATCTTACTGTGTGTGTGTGTGTGTGTCTGTACTTTTTTTGGCGACTTGTGCGGTTATACACAACCAATAAAATATTGCAATAAACATAATACAAAAATTGTAATTAAGTGTAGAAATGTTTAAAAATGTACACTATACACACTATAAACAATAAATCAGTCAATTCCATTAAATTAAATTGTATTTTATTATATATATTATTCTCTGTACAAATATATAATCTAGAAACTTTAGAGAGAGAGTATATATATATATATATATATATATATATATACACATATATGCATATTTTTTTACAACGGCCCTGGTTGTGATGAATCGTCAGACTTACTTGGATCCATATGCAGGCTTTATAGAGATCGTAGTCAGACAGGCGGAAGTCAGGAACCAGGCAAACAGAAGTACACAGGATAATCCAGAAACAGAGTCGATAGTCCAGGCAGAAAGATCGGGGCAGGCAGCAAGTGACAAAGTCCAATAAACAATCCAGGTAATAACGATAATATCCACAGGAGAAAACGCGTCTGAGATGATCGCCAGGCAAATCAAAACATGGCACTGGTTGAGCGTCAATATGCGGCTTAAATAGGCCGCAGAAAGCGGGAGTTAGCAGCGGAAGCGGCCGATGGTACAAGGGGCAAAAGGGTCCGGGTAGGAACTAGTATTCCGGTGAAAGTTCCCGCTGCTGAGTTCCGGAGTGCGCCACAGAGGCACGGCTTGTGACAGAGTCCCCCCCTGCGAGCGGCTCCTGAAGCGAGGGTGGACCCGGCGCCGAGGCCTGCCACGAGGTCTGGGAGCTGGCTTTTTTGGGTTCTCGCGGTGAAAGGCCTCCATGAGCGTGGGATCCAGGATGTCGTTTGAGTTCACCCAGGACCTTTCCTCCGGGCCATAGCCCTCCCAATCGACCAGGTATTGCAGGACCCTTCCCCGGCGCCGGGAGTCCAGTATTTCATGGACCTGGTAGGTGTCATCGGTTTCTGCTGCCAGGGGTGGGATGTCTGGAGCCGTGACCTCGTCTAGGCTTTCCTCCGCCTCCGGAGCACCAGCGGGCTTAAGCAGAGAGATGTGGAAAGTGGGTGAGATACGATATTCAGGTGGAAGTTCTAACTGATATGAAACAGGAGTAATTTGGCGAATAATTTTGAAAGGCCCCACATACCTCGGGTTGAGCTTGCGGCAGGGGAGGGGAAGTCGAAGATCCCTGGAGGACAACCATACCCACTGGCCGGGCTCGTAGGGTGGACTGGGTCGTCGACGTTGTTTGGCCTGGTGAGTGAGGCGGCGTATGGCACTTTGCAAGTGGACGTGGGCCGCGTCCCAGGTCTGCTCACTCCTGCGGAGCCAATTATCGATGGCAGGCAGGTCCGTGGGTTCTCCTGACCAGGGGAAAAGCGGAGGTTGGTATCCCAGGACGCACTGGAAAGGGGTCATCTGAGTAGCTGCCTTACGTAGGGAGTTCTGGGCATATTCCGCCCAGAGCAAGTACTGACTCCAGTCATGCTGATGGTCGTGGCAGAAGGTCCTGAGAAACCGAATCAGCTCCTGGTTCATCCGCTCAGCTTGGCTGTTGGCCTCGGGATGGTAACCAGAAGTAAGGCTCACATTTATCCCCAGATGAGTGCAAAATGCCTTCCAGACCCGAGAGGTGAACTGGGGCCCCCGATCTGAAACTATGTCCTCTGGGAGGCCGTAATAACGGAAAACGTGCTCCAGGAGGGCCTGGGCGGTCTCCCAGGCTGTCGGCAGCTTTGGTGGGATGATGTTCTGCGCCTGGGTCAGGGTCTGAGGAGTGTCGAATTGGCGGGAGAGAGCGTCTGCTTTCAGGTTCTTGGAGCCAGGCCGGTAGGTTATTTGGAACTCGAACATGGCGAAGAAGAGCGACCAGCGGGCCTGCCTGGCATTAAGTTTCTTGGCGCTTCTCAGGTATTCCAGGTTGCGATGATCTGTTAGGACCAGGAAGGGTTCTCGGGCCCCCTCTAACCAGTGCCGCCACTCCTCCAGAGCCGCCTTGAGTGCTAGGAGTTCCCTGTCCCCCACGTCATAATTGCGTTCCGCTGAATTTAGCTTGCGGGAGTGAAAGGCGCAGGGGTATAGCTTGGCTGGGCTACCGTGACGTTGAGAAAGGATGGCGCCGATGCCTGTGTTGGAGGCGTCCACCTCGACGATGAATTGGTGGTCGGGGTCAGGGTGTTTCAAGATGGGGGCGGTGGTGAACCGGCCTTTGAGGTCATTGAAGGCTCTCAGACTTTCCTCTGTCCAGGGCAGGCGTCGATAACTTTTCTTTGTCATGGTGGTGAGAGGTGCTGCAACTTTGCTGAAGTCCCGGATGAAGCGCCGGTAAAAGTTCGTAAAGCTCAGGAATCGCTGTAGTTCCTTGAGGGTCTGAGGCTGCAGCCAGTTGGTGACGGCGGATACCTTCTTCTCATCCATAGCCACTCCGTCAGAGCTTATGATGTAGCCCAGGAAAGAAATCCTTGTCTGATGGAACTCGCATTTAGACATTTTAGCATACAACTTATGGTCAATTAGTCTCTGGAGAACCTTCCTGACGTGAGTGATACGGTTGGAGTAGTCCGTTAAGTAAATCAAGATGTCGTATATATAGACTATGACAAATTTGTTGAGCATTTCACGGAAGATCTCATTGACGAGAGCCTGGAACACGGCTGGACTATTAGACAGGCCGAAGGGCATAACCAGATACTCGTAATGCCCATTTGTTGTAGAGAAGACAGTCTTCCATTCATCCCCCTCTTTGATTCGTTTAGTGAAGTATCGGGCTGACCGGAGCTGTTCCAGAGGCAAAGGGTACCGGTATTTAATGGTTATCTCGTTCAGGGATCGGTAGTCTATACAGGGTCGAAGTCCTCCGTCCTTTTTCTTTACGAAGAAGAAGCCCGCTGATGCCGGTGACGTGGAGGGACGAATGAAGCCCTTTGCTAGTTCCTCCCGTATGTACTGCTCCATGCAGGCAGACTCAGGCTGTGATAAGGGGAAGATTCGGCCACGGGTGGGTAGGCAACCGGGGATGAGTTCTATGGAGCAGACTGTGGGCCGGTGAGGTGGAAGGCGAGTGGCTTGGGTCTGACTGAAGGCGATCCGGAGGTCATGGTAAACTTCAGGCAGGTCTGTGAGATCGATCTTCTCCGAAATGGTGTCGGGGGAACGGCTGGTCTGGGAGGTGGTCCGGTGGAGGCAATGCAAGTGACAATATTCTGACCAGCGGGTTATTTGACGTGAGTTCCAGCAGATGGCAGGGTTGTGTAGTTGCAGCCAGGGGAACACCAGGATCAACGGGTGTTCAGGTGAATGAATTACGTGGAATGAGATTTCTTCTGAGTGGAGAGAGCTGGTGCAGAGGGTGAGTGTTGCCGTGAGACTGGTGATACGTCCGGTGCC
>JAUMHP010000140.1:27064-40009 GCA_032361065.1 Enteromius trimaculatus | reverse complement strand
AAAAAAAACCTAGAGAGCAGAAGACACAGAGCTTTGGGAAGAACAACTACACCAGACACAATAATAAATTAACTAATACGTCCTTGGACGTAACACTTTTAACAGACTTAAAAAAAATGCTTTATTGAAAACACTTAAAAGCAACATTAGTGAGTATTGAATTATTGAAATATTTTTTGCAGTGATTTGTGGCATGTTGTTTAACAACAGTTCTCTTAACCCTGATACAGTGTGCACCTTTTTATTTCTCAAACAATCATGACGGAAGACGTGTATTACAGTATGAAAGAGTGATTCAGGGAGAGTGGTTCGACTCTCCTCCATGTCAATGATAAGTTAAACAGAGCATGCAGTATTTAGAACACAACAGATTAAACTATATGAATACATACTGTGAACCCAAACAAATGATGTGGAACCAGGGTACAACTGAGCAAAAATCCAACAACAAAAAATATCCTTGTTTTATTGGGGTTTATGAAGTGAAATGTTTCACTGTGGCCATTCCATGCACAGTGATACATGCTTCCTCAAATACTCCACATTTAACAGGCTTTACAAACAGAAACACATTTTCCTTTCTGTTGCAGGTTCTTTAAAAGCATTTAAATGCATAGTTTAGCTGTGTAATGTTTAAAGGCAAGGCAAGGAAAGTTTATTTATACAGCACATTTCATACACAGAGGCAATTCAAAGTGCTTTACATAAAAGGAGTAGAATAATCATAAAACAATAATCACAAAAAAAAAAAACCGAAGTAGAACAATCATAAAAACATTGATCACAACATTAAAACAAAAACATCAAATGTAAAAACTGATTGATTATAATGAATTAAAAATTATTTTAAAATACGTTTAAGACAGTTACAAACAGAATGCAATCAGTTCAGACAAAGCACAGTGCTCATTCAGTAAATGCACAGCTAAACAGATGAGTTTTGAGTCTAGATTTAAATGTAGCTACTGTTTTTGAACATTTGATCTCTTCTGGAAGCTGGTTCCATGGCCGGTGTGAACCCTTTAAACTACAAATGTAGTCAATGTTATGCAGTTCCAAAGGTTAAAACATTAACCAGTTTTAGATTGGGACTGTTTTTGTCATGGTTATTATCACCGTGGCCGCTATATTGCACAGTGATCCGATCAATAGCAAATACATGACACCTTATGTTTCATCATTCATAGACTGATAGATTGAGATTTTTCAGTGTTCGTTCAAATTTAAAAGTTAATATAAGCTCAGTGAACTATAACCTAGTTGATTAATCTTACAAGAAAATATCACAGACTTTAATTTAAATCTATTGAATATTACGATCCAACGCTTTATATTTAATATAAGAGTAAACAATCAACGTGCTCATTTTGATTCGTGAACTATACATATTTCATGTATTCTCGGGTGTCATAGAGTTTATGAATAGGTGTAAATCAGCGTGGTTGTAGTAATCACAGTAGTGTGTAGTCAGACAATAACTAATGCTCTGCTTTAGTGTTTATAAAGCAGAGTACGAGAGAAATTTTAGACTTTTCACACAAACTATTGTAAAGGTGATTAAAAATAACACTTAGCCTAACTGCACATACAGAAAAGCATAATATGCTTTATTTATGGAGCATCAAAATGATTAAGTGGGAAAAATATGCTGAAGATTGTACTTACAATGACCAACTTCTAGCCATCTTTTTCACTAACAGTTCATACATTATTAATTTTGCTTAATGTTCCAGAAAGTCTTAAAAAATCGTTTTAAAAATTACTTGACATTTCCAGTCCTTTCCAGACTTTTCACAAGAAAAGGTGTTAATGAACGTTTAAATAAACGTTTTATTTTGCAGTTTGAAAGAAAGACATTGCTAAGAAACGCGTTTAAGTAAGATCTATTACGAAAACATTCAAAACTAAAATCGCATCAAAAGTGCATTAGCAAGCTGTTGGGGAAGACGGGCGTAGGTAGGTTAAGCGTCGGGGTGACCTTGGAGATTGCATTGCCTTTTAGCTCCGCCTACTGGCTCGTCACGGTACTGGAGTACTTAGCGTTGAAATAACTAAAATCTACGTTGAAATAGGCCTATGTGTTATCTACTGACAATGGCAGCTGCCAATATAAATTTAGTAAGTAACTGACTTAATTTCACAGTTTTCTTATAACTGTATCCAATCATGTTATTTATTGCCGTCTATCCATTAATTATGAATAATAGCACCTCGTGTATGAGATCCATCTTACTGAGCTGCATGCAATGGTTAATATATAATAATGTAATTATATATAATAATGAAAATTTGTTTAAATATGTACTTATTAAACAGCTATATCAGTTTCAAATTGCACAACCCTATGTAATATATATAATAACGGACAATTATATGATAATCAAATCAAACATAAACGTGTGTATACACTATATATGTATATCATTATTAATTCATTAATTATTATTATTTATGTATTTGCGTCTTAGGACAATAACAAAATAAATTACACCACAATCACTGTCTCCACTCACCTACTCTAGCTGCCGTCATATATAGCCTAATGGTCGCAGGACATTCCCCATTGACGAATCTTTTGTTTCATAAGACTAGAGAAACTTAGGCTATTATTATTATTATTATTAAACCATTGCAAAAAAAAAAAGCCATAAATCATATAAGAATTGCAATCATCATAAAATTACATTTTTGAAAAATCTATATCCGAAAGGAAAAATAGATAAGTTGTAAATCCGCGGACAGAAAAAAGTTTAGGTTGTAATTAAACCTCAAGTTATTAGTATCTTAAATTGTAGCTTTATTATTAATACTTTTTTAGCCCCGGTGACAGTTTTTGTAGTCTACTAGCCTATCTTTTTCCCGAGAGGGTTCAGCTGTTACGTAACGAACAACTCAGATAGGTCATAACATGTAACTTCGTCGTTGGCTTTACTTGATGATGTAAGAGAGCAATGTAAATCGCTCTCACCACTGGAGGGCGCAATGGCCATACAGTTTTTCTCAGTCGCTTAGGGGAATTTCTGCAAGGAGGAAGTGTGTGCATTTCTCAAAATAATTTGTAGGAACAGCGCCACACAATGCATTACCTGCAAAAGTCTGTAACTTAGGCTACTCAAAAGCTCATCTCTGAAAAGTATTTTTGTCAGTGAACAAATCAGTGCCATCAGAATGAGAAGTCTTTGTGTCATTGTTCACAAACTGCTTAAAATGCTTTTCAAAATGCTTAGCCATGTTGTTAATGTAACAGTGCTGCACTCTACTACTGCCTGATGTAGTCTATTACAACAGTTTGGATGAGAGTTGCACATTACAGTGTCATCGTTATATAGAAAAAGAAATAGCCATAAAGATGAAAATACAAAATTAAAAGGGAAAACACAGGAAACTCTCCTTATGCAGAATTGCTATTTCATGGTAATAGAAGATTTCATGAGGAATTTCAGGTAATTGTTTTATCATTGGTTGATCTACATTCTCTTTATTAGTAAAAGTCAAGATTCACCTGCACAATTCATGGCAAATTTACAGAAAGACTAACAAAAATGTGTAGAAAATATATGCTTGACAGTTTATTACAACTAAACAAAACACAAAACTAAAAGCAAAATTATCTTAACAGTAAAAACTTTACTGCAAAATGAAGCACTGCATGTTCTTTTATTATAAAAAATATGAACATTAAAGCTATATGTGAGTTCTCTATTTAGCTGATGTCACGGGAATGACGCAAGGAAATGTTCGGATCCAGACTTCTTCAGACTTTATTTACATTACACATAGTCAAAACAACAAGCAAAGTCAGCAGTGGCAAACGGGAGCGTCAGAGACAACAGCATAAGAATAATCCAGATACAAGGCGGGGGTTGGCAACAGTAAATCCAATACAACCAAGACACAGGAAACTCAGGGAAACACAGAAGGCTTGACAACGGGGAAAACACAGGTACATCCAACATTGACGAGCGAATTCACACACAGACGACCGGAACATAAATACATGTAAAAACTAGTTCAGTGGGTGTAGGATGAATCAACAACCATGGCAACATACAAGGGGGTGGAGACATCATTGGAATGAGTGCGGGCATGAAAACAGAGAGACACAGACACATAGAATGGCATATACATTAATATTAGTCTGTCTCTCTCTTATTCTGTTCCGTATCCACATCAGATGGTGTATCAGCACAAAGAGATGATCTTCATCAGAGACCAGAACACCTAGATAAGCTCTGTTGACAGATTGCCAGATCCAGATGCACACACACACACACACATTATAAGTCCTTACACAATTTTAGAATTACTAATAATTACTAATAATTTCTATCCTCTAACCCAATGGTTCCCAACCATGTTCCTGGAGGCCCCTCAACACTGCACGTTTTGCATCTCTCATTTGTCTGGCTCACCCATTTCATGTCTTGGAGTCTCTAATGAGCAGATGATCTGAATCAAGTGTTTTCAATTAAGGAGACATGGAAAACATGCAGGAACGTGAATGGGAACCACTGCCCTAACCCAACCCTAAACCTACCCCTATCAGAAAACCTGTATGTGTTGTTACACTATGTGTATATGTGTGCTGCATACATGAAGTATCCTGAAATATTGATCTTGCCTTTCATTTACATTTGCAAGAGAATTTATTTTATTCATTTTATCTACACTACATATTTGCTGTGCTTGCTCTGTGGCCCTTTATGGATCAGAGTGCTGGCCAGCCACTGCAAAACACGAACAGGCCCTTCACACAATGGAAATGTGGATGCTGCGATGGTGCTTCAGCCTGACATGAAGAGACCACATCATGAACAATGACATCCGAAAGCGGCTAGGCATTGTGCCAGTGAATTAGAATCACGTGGTCAGAAGTGATGAGAACTCAATGGCAAGAACAACATTGCAGCTCAGCCCCCAAGGCTGACGACCGAGGGGTAGACCAAAAAGGCAATGGATGGACAGAATCAAAGATGACGTGAGGAAGATCAGCGCCAACCTGGCGCCGTGCTGAATGGAAACGACTTTGCAGAAAAACGGACCTCGCAATCGAACGGGAAAAACGCTAAGAGGAAGAAGAAGAGAAGCATCATAGGAGAAAACATGTTTATCCATAATCCTGTGTCAACATCTGCACAGGCCTCTTCATTTGTGGCTGGAGGGGTTTTCCTGGACCATCATGTCAACAACGGCTCTGCTTCATTCAAAATAATCTTGATTGTCCACCTAAATGATCTCAAAATTAAAATCTGAAAAATGTTTGGACATGTGCAGTAAATAATAAGGATTTTTATGACAATTTTTCACTATATGGGTAATACCATCGGTCTTGTGTTTGTGTTTACGGTGATGTTCTGTAAAGAAAAGTTCGCTAAAAAAATCGCTAAAGTTTGCTAGCGGACAGCACCGATTGCACAATATCAGGAAATATATTTTTATGTCATATACCCGGTAAAGCCTTGTTTTGTTTCGCTTACGGCTATATGTATACATGTAAATGAAATGTCCTCTGACGTAACGTTAGGAGCTAGTGACAATGGATGATGACGTATAACAGTGTAGTAGCGGTGTCCCATTTCTTAGGGGAAAATATTTAACCCTTCCCCTTTCCACTTTATTTCAAGGGGCAAGGGGAAGGGGCGAGGGGTAGGCAAAGGGGTAGAAAATAGTATTGGGATTGGGCCTAAATAACAGATGTTTTCTCAGGAGCACTACAAATTTTTGTAGTATCAACAATCCTAGTAAAACACTTTAAAATTGTTTTGAGATAGTAACCCCTCATCAGCTTATCCGATGGATATGCCATAATTTTTTTATGGTCATTTAGGTTAATTCTGATTATATCTGAACTTTCTACCTCTCCTTCCATGCTATTATTCACTTCTTCTCTGTCCGTGTCTTCTAACAGTTTCTTGTGTCAAATTGGTAAAGAACTGTAAAAGTGCAATAGTGAATCATATCCTGTCTCTTTCAAATACCCTACACATAGTAATGTGAAAATTTGTACTAATATGGCACATACAGTAAGAAGTGCAGCCTTCAGTAACTGACTCTGATGAATGTCATCTAAACTTTTGCCAATTATATGGGGTAGTACTACAAGTGCACTGTTAAATTGACAACATGACTAAGCATTTTAATAAAGAAATATAGCATGACTATCTTTGTGGTTGCTCGGGTGTAGCTATGTGGTTGTTATGAACCCAGGTAGGTTGCTAGCTGTTGATAGGGTGTCCATGTTTTGTTTTGTTTTTTTCTTTTTGAAAGGGTGTTGTTTTACTTTACCAATTTTACATTAAAAATGTTAACTAAAGTTACAGACTTTTTATTGTGACCCTAAAGAATCTTATCAGCTTGTGAAAAATGTTAGTCTGATGACTCTTTAAGGTCCTTGGGGTGGTTGCTAAGGTGTTACTAAGCATTTGCTAGGGTACTAAGGGTGGTAGGCTTGGATTGTTGCTGTTAAGTTGCTGGTATCATCACATTGCTTGTATCTTTTAGATAGTTAGCAAGCATAATAAATTGGTGCAGGCCTCAGTTTTAGCTTTGATAATTTTAGCCTTTCTAAGAATCAACACAAACGCAGTTTCACTTCAGCAGGTGTGAGAGAAAAAAGAGGAAGAAAGAGAGACCTGAATACACAGATGCTTTCAAATAGATCTAATTTTGACATTCTGAAATTCCTTTGAGAGTACTTAGTCAAGGGAAAAACGTGTCCAGCATATTTGCATGCATCAACAGAGCAAAATAACTTTTTAATATACGACTATTGACTAACATTTTATTGCAATTCTCCAAATTCTCAGCACGTCTCAAGTGGCTTAATTTTTAAGAAACGTAACACAAAATGTAGCTAAAATAAAGTTCGTGAACAAACTTTGAGGTTGGCTTGTGATATAAAGAAAGTGGGTCCTAAGTGTATTAATGAGCATTAGTAGTAATAAAGATTATGTTTTTACAATTAAATCAGATAACAAAGTGAACAATGTTTACATTGCTATAATATATTTCACAGCATGGCCAGTTGTTTTGAATTGTTTGTTAATTCATCAAGCTTTTTTGAAACTGCACATGGGTTGTTCAGTTTCCTAACGTATGACTGTTATTTAAAAGAAAATGTCCTTGAGTGCTCATAACTAGTTGCAGCTGTTGAATGTGAGATGTGCATCTGCACTGGTGGTTCCCTAGAGATTAACTATATAAATACATCAACCGAAAAAAACAGAGAAAACACTGTAAAAAGTGATGTGAAACCCACTGCAGAAGTGCCTTAAACTCCAGCTTTTCTAGGAATGTGTCATTTGACAATTAAAAGAATAAATAAATAAATCAAAACACAAGATTTTTCTGATCTGCTTGATGTATGACACTTCTCAAAACATTCCAATGGAGTTTGAAAGCTTTACTTTATTAATGTGTTTAATTTAGCAGGTTTTTGCCCTCACGCTTGTAGATTAGCAGCAAACACATCAAGACATTCTTTGTATGTTCTGACAGCAACACATATATCATTTATATCTATTGAAAATGTAAAATAATGTCACGTGTAGTAAGAAGTCGATATAATATTTGAAGGAGGAAAATCTATGATTTGACAAGAGATATAATAAGTCTTTATTGATGAGTCTGAACACTCATGTACTCACTGTACATATGTGTTTTCAGGAATGTGTGCAGAGAGGCAAATAATGTAATTTCAAAATTTCAGTTTTTTGGCAGTGGCTATTTACACTAACTCTAACAACGTGTGTTTGGGCCAGTCATCATTACAAAAGATGCTGTTTGCCATCAGCTCCGATGGTGCAGATGGTAAAATGTTGTACGTATTTTGACGTGACCGACCCGTGTTCAAATACACATTTGGCAAACTTTTTCTCACTTTTTAAATTTCAAACCACATCAGAAAAGCATTTTTTATATAAAAATGAAGGAAATAATCAAAAAGTTAAATATAAAGTATTGGATAGGATTCGGGTAACCTAGAAGGACTTTTTTTTTGCCCCATAAGGTTTTAACAGTGGCATCTATTTAATAATTTGAATTAAAATAACATTAACACTCAATAAGTTATTAAGTTTTAATGTATTTCAGTACTGAGTTGCAGATAATTGCCACTATTACATACACTATCACTGTTACATCTAATTTGTATTTGCACTGGTCTCTGGTTGGAACAGGAGGCCTTTCTGTGTGGATTTCGTGTGTTCTCTCTGTCTGCGTGAGTTTACACCAGGTGCTCTGGTTTCTTCCCAAATACATGCACCTTAGGTTAACCGGATGTGTGTGTGTGTGAAGATAGAAGACTTGTGTAAGAATCAACTTGTGTATAGAATAACTGGTTCTTGGCATGAATATAGCCTTAAATGCTGGAATAGTGTAAATAGCTGCTGCCTATGTTTTTCTGACAAATGTACATACAAACAGGAGCAGTCAGAGCAAAGAGGAGAGAGAAAGATGATTTTTCTTTTATTTAAAAATAGATTAGACCAACATTTAATTCACAAAACAAATAAGAAACCTTGGAGTCTTCACATGTTCTTATAACACATCATCACTGCTTTACCTGGGAAGAAATGTATCTATAGTTAAAAGCACATTAAAGAAACAATGCAATCTACAGTAAATGGAAGCATGTTTATAACTGCAGCAATATGCATAAAGTCAAGTTAACGAGTACAAAAAGAGCTCGTTTAAAATGATCTGTACATTATGAAGTGACCATTAGATTACCTTGAAGAAGCTGAGTACAGCGCTGTAGGTCAGAGAAAACAGGAAGAGGAAGATAAATGAGGTGGCAGTGGACCAGAGACTTCTGAACTCATCTTCATCACTAACATTTCCATTGCAGTTCAGAGCAACGCCATTCTCTGGCTCAGGTGGTCTACCTGAAAACACATGTACATTTCAAGTCCAGTATTATTTAATGTTATATAAACACCTGAGCACATAATGGCTTTATGTACTGCATATCTTAAAATACATTTATTTGCACACACAAATGAGTGTACACTGAAGAGACAAACATACACTATATTATAGTCTTGTCTGTTAGACATTGTTTGTGCATTAGAAAATCTACTTCATAAAAATATACATAGTCATATTATTACATTTATGGTATGCTTATTATTTTCAACTCTGTATCGAATAATAACATATTCTACATATTCTACTAATACAAGTGCACATAAAAAATATCCTATATAGCATCTGTACGGTGTATTGATTGAAAAGCTCAATAATTATGCATGAGCTTGATAGTTACACTATTACATTTATGTTATTTAAGTACATTTATGTTATTTACTGGCAACAGTTTGTTCAAATAACATAAATAAAACAACAGCTTATACAAAGCATCTGGAAACCAATATCAGAAAAAAAAGGTTGATGAGGATTGTTTCCAGAATGCTTTGAATGAGGCTGTTTTAATAGTTTTATTCTGTAAAGATAAAGACTTGTTTATGTTTAATGTTCATTTATATTTGAACAAACTGTTGCCAATAAATTTCCTAAATTTAAATCTACAGTAAGTTACTGGCAACCAGCTGCAGAACTACAGCAAATTTTAGAATCAAATAAGTGTCTTTACTAGAGACAGAGACAAAAAACAAACAACAAATAAATCTAATTTTTTTCAAATACTGAAGGAAAAATAGGAGCAGAAGTGAAGCACAAAAAAATTTCTGATTAGGAAAACCACATGAAAGCTGGACTAAATCATGCAAACATAAATATTTATTGCTTGTAAAACAGTGCAAAATGTTATATTAAAAGAATGGATAGACTAACAGCAGTACAGTAAGCAAAACATAAACAAGCTCTATGATAATGTTTTCATGTGAACATATTTACTTACATGCAATATGTAAGCAAATATCAAAATAAACAAATAGTCGGGTGTAATTTGACTGTGATGTTTGACTCATGCAGTAAAGTGATACAGACATCCAGACAGAAATATGCACAAAAAACAACATCAAAGATACATAATCAACATAACAAGTGAGCAACAGGACACAAGCAATGAAACGTAGAACAACAAATAAAGAGCCTGAACATTAATCACACTTTAATTCTGGCTGTTTACTTTTGCTTGTTGGCACTTGTATTGGTAAGCTTCTATTCTTCATGTTGGCGTGAATGACTGCACAGGTGATGGTGGTGCTGAGGTTGTCATATTCTGTTTTTGTTATTGATAGGATGCTGAGAACAGATGTGGAGTACTTCAGCTGCATGGGAGCACTGGTTATGCCTTCTCTGTAAGGGCCTGTACCCACTTTCCACATGATATAGACATTGCCAAGTTTAGGGCCAGTGACCTCACACACATGAGAGACATTTTTTGTGTCAGTGTGATCAGGTTTGTAAATAATAACATTGGGTTCATTTCCATCTGAATTGGAGGAAGGGATAAAGGTTTTTTAGACAAACAGAAAGTCACATAATATTAAATAACAAAAGTGAATCAAAGCAGTCTAGCCTTTTTGACTGCGGAGGCATTTCACATGGTTAAGCAGGCAATACAATTGTTTACAACCTTTCAGCATTTATAACTGCACAAAGCAAATTAAGTTTTAAACTGACTTACCTCCTACATTATAACTGATCTCCTTGGTTTTTTTTCTATTTGAGCAACTGATGGTACAAGTGACTTTTTCACCTTTAAACCATTTCTCTGTATCCACAGTGACACTGTATTTTTTTTCAGATGTTGGAATGTCATGAGAAGAAACTTGTATCTCAGCATTATTTACTTTACATGACACATCGTTTATATCTCTAGAAACAACAGCTTCCAAGACAATTTTATCATGTATAAATAATTCTTTCACAACTGGTGTCAGTTCAAATGAGCATGATGGTTGGGCTGGCAGTGGTGAAGCTGTTGGTGAATCTGTTGGTGTGGCTGACAACATAGGGAAGAAAGAAGAGAGGACATGAAAAGCAAAATAAAACAATATGCTTTATTCAAGCATAGGAGTAGAGTCTGAACATCAGTGTCTAATGCGTTGTTGTTATTATTATTATTATTGGTATTATTATGTTCACACAAAAGGATAAACATGCAAACAACTTTTATTATTAATTGGAGGAATGTGCCCTATCATACATTATTCTGTTCTAATATTTTGAAAAAATAAAAAAAACAAAAATGAAATGTAACTTACTTCGTAGAGCAATAGAAGATGTTAATTTGCCTTGAGAATTTGACGCTTCGCATTGGTAAGGTTTTTTAGTATCCCAATCGCTTTTTGTCACGCGCAGATGGCTGATTTTGGTGTAGTCTTCATTGCTCCCGAATGCTGGATACTGCACGGAATCACTCAACGGTTTATTAGCATGATCCTTCCATGTGAAAGTGAGCCCATCGGCAGGTGAGAAACCTCTCGCCATGCAGCCAATGGTGATGAAGCCGTCAGAACCAGAAGTGCACTGAGACATGCCGAAGATTGACTTTGGTGGAGACTGTTGAGCTGTAGAGACAATGCATCCTTCTCAGACAATATATACAATGTAATGTATATACATATGAACACTATTAGACCTAGGCTATTAGACAGCTAGGCTACATCTCAAATTAATTACTGGAAGGATAAATTGATGAATGAAATATAACACATATAAAAAAAATTTGATCTAAAAATTGTATCTAGATTATAAAATAACATTAAAACATCAAATAAAACAAAACAATGTGATTAACTGGGTTTATACAAGAAGAAAGACATCGCTGAGTATAACAAAATCTTGTGAATTAAGTGAAATACATACACACACACACACACACACACACACACTGTAAATTTGACAGAAATTTAGGTTTCTACTGTAGCATTTTAACAGTTTTTTTCTGTTAAAATCATGGTCATTTTAACACTTATATATAGCATTATTGTAACATTGAATCTTGGAATAATTTGAAAAGGGATAATTAGCCTAAATAAATTTGTAATCATTTATTAGCCTATAGTGTCTGGGTATCGACCTAAGGCCTAGGTAACTGAATTTGTATTTTAGAAATTTTTTAGAAAGTTTTTTTTCCTAGTAGTGGAATTCAGTTTATTATTTTATTATTTAAAATATAAACAGTAGATGACAATGTAAAAAGTGAAAACATAGGACACATGTTGCAGTTTACTTACTATTTAGCTATAGGCTATTTAGCTGTTTTCAGCTTCTAATATTTCCACAGATTAACAATACTTGCAAAAACAATAAACGGGTAATGTAGCTGTTTTACAGTGACCACTGTTTTTGATATAGACAATTATTGATTTGTTCGTTTTTTTAGTACACCGAAAAATTATAAAATTATGTAGTCTATCTTTAAAATGTTGTAATGAAATAGTCATCTGACAACAATCAAAAGAAAAAAATAGTATAAGAATACTGTAAGTAAAAATACATATACATGTGACATTTTGTCTTATTTTACGATATTTTACAATTAAAATTAATAATAAAATCTTACTGTTTCTTCGAAAAGCCCAGTTACACAATATTCTTTTAATGCTACAACGCAGTATAAAAATATAATTCAAAAATTGTCTGGATCTGTTACCTGTAGGCCAACCTGATTCATTGTTTTATCTGAATGCGCGTACATATCAAATTATATCAAATGTAATTAATAATTAATGTGAACCTTCACGTTTCTAACAGAACTCTTAAGACGCATCCCGACTTCAATTGTCCTAATCGTAGAGTAAATAGCCATTTAAATGTTGAGATATATAACAACTTTCTGACAAATTAGCCTACCTATCACAATTTTTCGTTCTTGGATCAGGTTTTGTTGAAGAAGGCTTTTCTTACCTGATGTGACAGTGACCATGGTTCCTTTCCCCCAGTAGTCAAAAGCATAGTCACACTGACAGTTTCACCCACGGATATTGTACAAAAACAGCTATTACGATCGTATTACAAGTCACTTTTATTTAT
>JAUMHP010000139.1:12366-31214 GCA_032361065.1 Enteromius trimaculatus | reverse complement strand
TGTGAACATAATATACGCATATGTGCTGTGTATATTTATTATGCATGTATAAATGTGCATGTATATATTTCAGAATAGGTTATGTTTATATATTAAATATATTTATTTGTAATATATATTATGTAATTATAAACATACATGTAAATAAATTTTTAAGTATATAATGTATGTGTGAAATTATAATATATATATATATATATATATATATGATATACACAGAACACACACATATGCAAACAAAAACTTTTATATTATATGTGATTAATCGCAATTAATCTTTTGACAGCACTACATTTTTATTAAATAATATGAATTTTTTCTTATAAATGTTTATGGTATCAAACATTAAATAAAGACAATGTTTTGTATAAAGTGTATTACGTAATACCAGGCATGTTTTATTCAGCATTTATGACATACTTCCATAAATTAAAAAGGACAACATTTTATGGTTAAAAATTCACAGAATTATTTTTAATGGATTGGTACTTCATAGTCAAAGCTGCCGTTATCCATTTAACTTTTTTGGAAGCAAAACAAAACAGGTACTGCGCTGCAGATGGCAGCACCGAGTTTATATATTTTGTCAGTGTTTTTGAAACTGCAGTGCTGGTTGTTCAGAACAGGTAGGGCATTAAATTATGACGTATATCATATTGAGTATAGCTTTCCCATGTTTCCCATCTATATTTGTGCAATACAAAATGAGTTCACTGATACCTAAGCCACTGTAGTTCTATCACTGCGTAACTAGAGACCTGTGCTGTGTGTCAAGCGAGCTGCCTTACCTTCCTTAGAAATTATTTTTGGGAATCATACTCATTCGTGTCCGAGTCCGCTGATAATCCTCCAGGGGGCGCATGGCGGCTCAGACAGGTTATGTAGAAACTAAAAACCTAATCTAGTTTTAAAGTGCTTCAAGGAATCAATAGAAGTTGACGTTTGTTTTAATAATCTTAATTAAAAAAAACAATCAAACGCTTTAGCCACGTACAGTAGGCCTAATCATAAACGACTGTCATTGGTCAGGCTTGATCAACGCTGAGAAAAGTAACGCTTACCACATAAGAACGCCTGCAGCAAAAATATAACGTGTCATATCGGAATAATAACACATTGAATAACTTGAATTGTTCTATCTTTATATAAACAAGCACACAACTAGCAGAATATAGTGACTGGTTCAGTTTATTTGTATTTCACATAAAATTGTTAGTTTTCATTACTTCCTTTGCCAGATAAGTTATTAGGCCAAAGATTTGTAGAAAAAACAACAACTGTTTGTACAAAAGGACAATTAAAAAAAAAACGTACTTAAAAAATACAAAGCAGCTTATTAAGATACATAAAAAACATTAAAGCCCACATTTTTGGTTATGAAGAAGCCATTTAACATTTAAAATGCTTTTTAAACAAATTAATCATCACATCAGATGCTCTTATTGTGGTATTGAATCCCACTGAGGTGAGGCTCTGAATGAAAATGTTTGACCAAACGATGTTTTTCTACTATGTGAAATTATGCGATCAGCTCTTTAAATTTAATAAAATCAGCCAGAGGAGAAGGAGCTAACCCGTGCATCTTATAACGAAATATTTTTACATTTAGAGATGTTTTCCCAGCTAAGCAGGTTATACGTATTTCAAATACGACGATGGTGAAGGCTTTTTTTTTTTTTTTTTTTTTAAATGTCGGATTTTCGTTTTCGTCATAGGGTATTTTATATTTTTTTTTATATAAATTTATATAATATAGTTATAAAAAAAAAAATTTCGACCGTTTTCCCACATTTTCTACTTTTTTAAGCTCATAAATCTTTGATGAAAAACTAAAAATCCTAATATATATATAAAAAAAATATCAAGAAAAAGTGTGGCCGTCAAAGCTCCGCCCATTCCGAGACCCTCTTTCAGGCGAAAGCGACAATCTATGCGTCGCGTTCATTTCTGTGGGCTTGAGACAGCGCTGGACTGACAGCTCTCTATGAACAGCCAGAGACACTCGAGCTGAATCATTTCTTCTCTTCAGTGGCTGTTATTGAAAGGTTTTAACTGTGGAGATCTGCGCTTCTTTCAGGCCTTCATGTCGAGCCTTAGGGAAAGTGAGTATTCCGCATTTCCCGATGCCCTCCCATAGCTTGTCCATGTCGGTCCGGCGCTTCTCGGGGGTCACGGAGAGCTCCGGGTCCGCCGAGCCCAGGGAGTTGTTCGAGGCCTGCAGAAGCGGAGACCTGGAGCGGGTGAAGAAGCTCGTGTGCCCGGTGAATGTGAACAGCAGGGACACCGCGGGGAGGAAATCCACCCCGCTGCACTTCGCTGCGGGTGAGTGCCTCTCTCCTTCCTATTCCGATTTCTAAAACAAGAATCTAATTTATTCAGACATTATTATTTTTTTCTGCTCTATCCGTTGAATGGATGTTCATCATCAGTATCACTGCTGTTATAAAATGTATCTTCAATACAGTTGTATTTGCATGCAATTACAAAAGACAAAAGCATAGCTTAATTATGATAATATATAGGATCTTTGAGATTAAGTGCACTTTCTGTTTGATACTGTAAATATATAATCAAGTTAATATGTTAATAATGTTAATTATGCTATAGCGTATATTGTCATTAAATTAAGATATTTTAGTGTTGTCAAACGTTTAATAGCGATCAATCACATCCAAAATAAGTTTTGTTTACACAGTATATGTAATAATGTGTATTATTATGTATTTATAAGTACATGTACAATATTTAAAAAATATTTACCTGTATATATATGTATATATATATATATGTGTGTGTGTGTGTGTGTGTAAACATAACATTTTTCTTAAATATACAGATATATATATGCATGTGTGTGTAGCCTATTTACTATATGCATAATAAATATTCACAGTACACACATATATATTATGTCAGCGAAATCTTTTATTTTGAATGCAACTAATCAGGATAAATTTTTATAGTATTGTGAATCCTTGCAAATGCTTAAATTTATACACATTTAAATGAATAGTTTAGAAAATTAGTTAATAAAATTCAAAGACAATTAATAATAAAAAATTGTATTGTATTTAAGTGAATTAAATACAATTCATTATATATTTTTAAATTTAATAGTGCAATTATTATTAAAAAATTAAATCATTTATTAAATTCTATTATCTATTATATCTATTATAAAAAAGGATGTGCATAGTAACATTATAATGCAAACATGAAAAACTGACTACTGATTATAAAGGAAAAATGCTAAGATGCCTGTCGTGAAAAAAAGTCATAGTCCCCAAGATGGTTGGACATTATAAACACAACTATGCTGTTTTCATTGACATTACTTGTTAAATTGGCAGTCAGAGATTGTTTACTGTTCTCTTAAAAATGTTAGTATCACAGTGTAATGTTGAAGTTGTGCCTAATGGAAGCAGTCCATTTATTAAGCCCACGGCTGTGGGGCGGCCCACTCTTCTGTGGCAGGTTTTGGCCGTGGAGATGTGGTGGACTACCTCCTTCATCACGGAGCGAACGTGCACGCCCGCGATGACGGTGGCCTCATCTCGCTCCACAACGCCTGCTCGTTTGGTCACGCTGAAGTCGTCAACCTGCTCCTGCAACACGGGGCCGATCCCAACTCCAGAGACAACTGGAACTACACCCCGCTGCACGAGGCTGCCATCAAGGGCAAGATCGACGTCTGCATCAGTAAAGCCTCCTCGTGATGAAGTTTTCAGAACTTGCTTGGGTAAAAAAAGTGCACTAACTCATGTTTGTCATTTGTAGTTTTGCTGCAACATGGTGCTGAGCCAACGATCCGAAACACTGACGGAAGGACAGCGCTTGACCTCGCTGAACCCTCCACCAGAGCAGTTCTGATCGGTGAGTGAGGAATCAGGACCCGGTCCTTAGTCCAATTGATGATAATGGAAGAGAAGTCTGTTGAAATGATACACATTAACAAAGACATGCTCTTGATTTGAGTTGCTAACACATATAGTGCAGACAGTGCAGTGCGATTCATGAAGATGTTATAAATACTGGACAAGTGTTGTGTAAAAGTAATCATGTCTGCACACTGTCACATTACAGTAGCAAATAACACATTTTTATGTAGAAAAAGCATCAGACATAATGTGGAAATCAAAAGTGAGCTGATGCAAGAGTGAAACCCCCAAAAACCCAAGTTGTCCCTCAAGAATGAATATTTTACTCACCCCGAAGCCATCCTAGGTGTATTTTTTATGCATACTGTAATTCATATAGCAGTGCTGTCAAATTATTAATCGCATCCAAAATATAATTTTTCGCTTACATAATATATATATATATATATATGTGTGTGTGTACTGTATTTTATATATATATATATATATATATATATATATAAAGACACACAAATACAGCATATATTTTTGAAATATTTAAATATATATATTTATATTCATAGAAATATGACTATAATCTATAAATCGATTCAATATGTAAACAACATTTTTCTTAAATATATACATGCATGTGTGTGTATTCATGCTGTATATACATACATAATAAAATTACACAGTACAGTACACACACTTAAATAATGTAAACAAAAACATTCATATTGGATTTGATTCATCATTTGAGAGCATTAATTTATAGCATAGCCTACACATGGATATTTTCACTTTATTTCTTCATTACTTTCAAACTCCACATTGTTTGGAGGACAGCATTGGGCAGGGGGTGAATAAATAATGGATTAAGTTAATTAAAATCTTATTTGAAATGAATATTTGTTATTTAATCATTTTATAATTATTTTCCTAAAAATAATAATAATTATAAATAATCATCAGATCAAAATGATCATTAGTAGTTGCCACACACTTGATTTTGATTCCAATAATTTCCGTTTGTTTATAAAGCTAGTAACTGGCAATTTACTGGTGACTTTGCTTTTGGTTTACGCTCAAATGAGATTTCCATTTATGATAATAGACTTCATTTTCTCCTAAATCTAGGTGACTATAGAAAGGATGAGCTCCTCGAGAGTGCACGGTAATACCAATTTAAGCTCAAAAATTGTTCAGGACACCTGAGGAGAGATGAATATTACTGAGCTAAATTGCTGTCGTGACTCGCATTGCTCCTTTAATTGACTCGGCGCTCAATGCTTTTATACAGAAGTGGAAATGAAGACAAACTGATGAGCCTCCTCACACCATTAAATGTGAACTGTCACGCTAGTGATGGAAGGAAGGTGAATTATTCAATTTCTATATTTGTTATATGTTATCACCATATCTGTTTGACAGCGTTTCAGACGTTCTAAACATTGCTGCATGTGAGCCACTCACATAAGACACATAATGTAGCAAGGCATTTCATGTGTAATCGTTCCAGATTTGAATAAATAGTTTGCATATGTGTTTGTGAATGGATTGTTTGTTGCTTTCAGTCCACGCCTCTGCATCTGGCCGCGGGTTATAATCGTGTGAAGACAGTGCAGCTGTTGTTGCAGCATGGAGCCGATGTGCACGCTAAAGACAAAGGGTACGATGTGCATCTCCAGTGTGAATTGAAGTGCAGTACAAGTCAACACAGAAATGCAGCTTGAAAAAAAAACTTGCATTTAAAATAAAGCATTCAAAATGGAGCTCCAGTTTTTGAATGCTTGTGCATGTGTTGTGCAATGTTATTAAATTTGTCATTAAAATGATACTTTTTTTCAGTAATTTGAAACATGGTTTAATCAAATAAGTATACAGACTGATTAATTGATTATCAAAATAATCGTTGTCAGTGGTTCCCAAAAAGTGGTTATCAGAAAGTTGCATATTTATAAAGAGTACAATATAATGTTGTTGCTTGTAGCATTTAATATGATTGATTTTTAATTTTTTTTGTGTTTTATAATTATTTTAGTTCAACAAAATAATAATAATGGCCAGAGTTGTAAGTATTTTAAACAAAAAATATGTATTTATCCCTCAGGCCAGCCAAGATGTTTGTTTCTTCATCTTTACAGATCACTTGCTCACCAGTGGATGCTATGCAGTGAATGGGTGCCATCAGAATTAGCTGATATATGCATCACTAAAATCCGAAAGCACTTGATTGGCACGAATCCAATCAGTCAATTAATGTCTTGTGAAAACCTGTGTTTGCAAGAAACAAATCCAACATAAAAATATTTTTAACTTCATGAATATTTTATCCAGAAATGGACATTTTTGTTTTTGACAAACACAGATTGATATAAGATGTTAACTGATGGACTGGAGTAGTGAGTATTTCTTGTGGATTGTTGGGATGGTTTTATCAGCTGTTTGGACTCTCATTCTGACGGCACCCATTCACTGCAGAGGATCCATTGGTGAGCAAAGGATGTGATGCTACATTTCTCCAAATCTCTTTCCATGAAAAGACCAACTCACTCACTTTTTGAATGGCGTGGGTGTGAGTACATTTTCAGCAAATGTTTATTTTGGGGGGTACTATTCCATTAACATCAGCACATAAATAAACAGTGATGTAACTTTTTACAGATTAGGTTAGGATTGAATTTGATTGTAGTAGTCTCATGTTAATATTTATAATTATGGCTATACTTTCAAAACCATGTGTATTATGCTCTTGACTCAAAATGATTTACCTAATTTTAAACCCAAACATTCAAAAATGTGGTTTTGTGTTAACAGTGATCTTGTGCCTCTTCATAACGCCTGTTCATACGGCCACTATGAAGTAGCTGAGTTGCTTGTAAAGGTAAGTCCATTTTATGTTATTCACACTTTTCTTGTCTGCTCTCTTGTTCTGAATTTGTGATAACTACACTCCATCTGTTGGTTTTTTCACAGCATGGTGCTTGTGTCAACGCTGTGGATCTGTGGCAGTTCACACCTTTACATGAGGCAGCTTCAAAAAACCGAGTGGAGGTCTGTTCGCTCCTGCTCAGCTACGGCGCCGACCCCACCTTTCTCAACTGCCATAACAAGAGCGCCATCGATCTGGCCCCGACCGCCCTGCTGAAAGAGCGCCTGGCGTGTAAGCTTGTGACTGCTACAATGACCAGCTTCTCATTTTGCCTGATTCATCTTTGACTGACGGAGTGCCGCTCTCTGTTGCAGATGAGTTCAGAGGTCATGCTTTGCTGCAGGCGGCACGTGAGGCGGACATGGCCCGCTTTAAAAAACACCTCTCCCTTGAGAGCATCCACTTCAAACACCCTCAAACCCAAGAAACAGCTCTAGTAAAGACTGCTTTCTCTTTTTTATTATATGTTGTATTTTTATTATAATACAAATTAAAAATTGGTTAATAAGTACACTACATATACTGAATAATTTTATGCTCACTAAGTTTGCCTTTATTTGATTAAAAACATAGTAAAACAGTAATATTGTGAGATGTTATTGCAATTTAAAATAAGTGTTTGAATATATTTTAAAATGTAATTTATTCCTCTGATCAAAAGTTCCAGCATCGTTACTGCAGTCTTCAGTGTCACATGTAGCCTGGGCCCGCCCATACTTCCTTCGAGCAAAGTTAGTCTGTTAAGTTAAGCTGCCGTTTTAGAGCATTTCCGTTCCCAAAAAGTGGGAACCATTGAGAAACGAGCTCTCCACCCATCCCCCATTGATTGGTTGTAGATTCGTCCAGTAGTATACAGAGGCATCTGATGGACGCAGATTAAGCCCACCTCCCAGAAGGCGGGTAGTAAGGTAGCTTTGCCAGACTAAGCTCCTATGAGCTTTATAGTCGCGGAAGCCAGGCTATGTCACATGATCTTTCTAAAATGCTGATTTGCTGCTGGAGAAAGATTCTTTCATATTATTATTATTATATAATAATAGGCATTAAAAACTGTGGCACACCTGTGAATACTACACAGCATCCAAAGAACATTTTTGTTAATGGTTTGAATAAAAGAGATGTCTGTGATTGTCTTTGATAGCATTGTGTCTCCACGTCGCCCTATCCCAAGAGGAAACAGATCTGTGAACTGCTGCTCAGGAAAGGCTCCAACGTCAATGAGAAGAATAAAGAGTGAGTCAATCAGTCACGATTGTTCAAAGGATTAGCGCATGAATTCCTGTCGCGTGCAGTAATGACTTCTGGATCTCTATCTTTCACTCAAGCTTCCTCACACCTCTGCATCTTGCCGCTGAGAAGTCCCATAATGACATCATCGAGGTGCTGGTGAAACACGAAGCGAAAGTAAGTGAGATTTTTCACAGCTGCAGTAAAGTGTACTCAATTAAACCTAGGCATCACAGATCTTGTTAAACATCACATTCATTTTGTCTGCCTCTAGTTAGCAGGCTTAACATACCAGTTGAATATACCAAAAGTACAATTGCAGGTTATTTTTATTAGGCAAATACTCTAAATATATAAATGTATTTAGCAAATTAATTTGTATAATGTGCATGAAATAAATGTATTTAAAATACATTTTTGTATATTTATTTTTCACTTGGGCAGTGTCTCTCGTAATGGTGCATTCACACCAGACGCGAATGAAGCGTTAAGCGTGAGTGATTTACATATTAAGTCAATGCAAAGACGCGATTAGACATTCTGCGGCGCGATTCAATCGCGCGAATTAAGCAGTGCTAATGACACGATTCGCGCCGCGTTAACCAATCAGGAGCTTGCTCTAGTAGTGACGTGAATACTAGCAAGCGGAAGCAGAATTCCGAAACTGTGGAAGACAAAATCATCCTAGCTGTATGTGGAGGAGCTCTACGACACATCTTCGTACATTAATATAAACAGGAATAAAAAGGAAATAAATACTAGATTCATTAAACCAAATTTTAGATGTACTCAAAACGAATTTTACCTCACGTCTAACCACTACAGAGACTGGAGGCGCCTGGCAGAAGCCCCTCCCATGAGTTAGTTGTGAAGCGAATTTCAAGCGCGAACAAGCGTCAAACTACGCACGAATGTCGCAGCTGGTGTGAACGTAGCATAATACATGAAAACTTATTTTGAAGTGTCCCTCAGTTTATAGAAACAAACAAAAAGTATGTTGAGTAATGGACTGGTAATTAACTGTAAAAAAAAAAAAAAAACTGTAAAAATCAGTTCATTGAGCAAGTTCCCTCTATAAGTAATAAGTCATGTAGCGTTACAGTAAAATACTGTTAAATATACAGTGAAAAAATATCTTAAATCATGTTTTTTTCCATTTAAAAGGAACTGTATGTAAGAAATGGCCAAAACTGGTACTGCAGTTACCTTCAAAATACTGTTGAGCGGTGTCTCCTTCAATTCGATGACCCACCTCCTCCGTATGCGCTAACGTTACTATGCACAAACTTTTTTATTTCGACTGTAATGGATATTTGAAATGGCCATTTATAAATACAAGTAAATTATGAATCTTACCCGTCCAGGAGAAAATTTGCAACATTCGTGTTTTCAAGTTATTCTCTGCTTTTATCCGTCTCCATCGTTCAAACACTTGCAAACCCCAATGCAAACCCTTGTCTTATTTGGCACTTTGTCACGCCGTATTTCGCATTCATAGCGAGGTCTTTTAGTTTTCGTACTCGAAATGTTAGACATTTTTTTAGTAGCTGCCGCAGCTGCGTCACTTAATGCAGAGCAGGCAACCTGTGTGCCTGAAACGCTACTGACTTCGTGATTGGGAGATAGATGGAGGGTGGTGCTTCAGGCCAAAACAAAACATGACAACATAAACATAAGTTGAGGGCTGCAACTGCGCTTTTTAAATGAGAATATCCAGGCAGTTGGGGGAACGGTACCTTGCTCAAGGGTCTCACCTCAGTTGTGGTATTGAAGGTGGAGAGAGTGCTGGGAACTCACTCCCACCACCCACAATCCCTGCCGGACCTGGGACTCGAACCCACGACCTTTGGGTTGACTGCCCCCTTTTGCAGGATGTTTTCACTCACTGTCTTACACTTGAAACATATAAAAGCTTATTTTCAAAACTCCGTAAAAGAGGCACTTTAATGTTTATTGCAGGTGGCTTTTTCCAGTACTACCTCTGTTTTTGTGGTGGTGCTCAGCATAAAGGTACAAAACTGATTGAGGTACTTCAGTTGGTTGGTATATTAACATTATATAAGGTTAAAAAAATGTACACTGTTTCACTGTGAATGCAAGTGAAATCCGTAAAGTAAATGTTGCTGGCGTATTTTGACTGTAAAGCTCTGGCCACCTCAGCTGCTGATTTGTACTGTAAATATTTTCAGATATGCTCCAGTCAGTGTGGTGTTGTTTTGTGCAGGTCAATGCGGTAGATAACCTGGGTCAGACGGCACTGCATCGGGCGGCTCACTGTGGCCATCTGCAGACCTGTCGTTTGCTCCTGAGTGCTGGATGTGACCCGCTTATCACCTCCCTACAGGGCTTCTCACCCTCCCAGCTCGCCACTGCAAGCATTCAGGAGATACTCCAAGGTGACATTTAGAAGATTCCCCAATTCCTCGCCCCACCAAAAAAAATATATATATATATATATATGTATACACAGTACTGTGCAAAAGTCTTAGGCCACTAGTATTTTCAGCAACAAAAAATGGTTTTAAGTGGGTTATTTTATCTTTTGCGGTATCATGTCAGTTGGAAAATATCAGTTTGCATTTCCAAACATAATTTTTGTCATTAATTGTAATAATGCAGTGAGATTATACTGACAACAGCCGGAGCTCCACACAGAGATCTGATCTGATCATAATCCAGTCTGTCTGAATCTGTATCTATCTCAGATAACCGGAACCAAACACACACACACACACACACACACACACATGTTGGTTTTTGTGATTTATGAGGACTCTCCATAGGCGTAATGGTTTATATACTGGACAAACTGTATGTAGTATTGCCCTACACCTACCCTATGCCTAAACCTACCCCTTACAGGAAACTGTGTGCTTTTTTAGATTTTCAAAAAAACACCATTTAGTATGTTTTTTAAGCCTTTTGAATTATGGGGTCTCTGAAAATATCCTCATAAAACACCTTCATATTATAATACCTGTTATACCCATGTCATTATACAAATTTTTGTCCTCATAAACCACATAAATCCGCACACACACACACACTATGGAGGCATTTACTGTTTGTACACAATGATGACGTAGCAACGTATGCGCGCGCATATTTGCAACGGAAGTATGGCGAGAATCAGCAGCGTGTCAAGCTACACGAGCGGATTAAGCAACAAAAAGTTGACTTTATCAAATGGTATCCGGCTACCAGATCCGTGTGCTATATTGGAGTGGATAGAAGATGTTAGCAGATGGCCAAATTTACAGTGGCCAGATATATATGCGTATATTTAGTTGAGAAACCGAGCGTGTACACCCGAGAGAAATTACGAGCATATAAATCACTGGATGCTTATGAATACGTTGTCTGTGGTCATGTACAGAACTTCAAATACCATGACATAGACTCAGAGTTTTGTGTGTTGAAATCAGAAATTCTTCCACAAGACAACGATGCATGAGTGGGCGCTCAAATCGCTCCAATCAACACGTTTAATCGCCTGCAGCCACAGGCGCTGCCGGTTCTTCTGAAACGGCCGTGATCCTGTCGGAATCCTGTAAAACTTAAGCCCCTTGGTGGAATATTAGTGCAACAGTAAACACAATGATGCTGGGGAACCGTTTTGATAAACTTTCGTTGCTAACACGTTAGAGCCAGTGGGGAACACCATGACTTCCGTTGCCAAAATGTGCGCGCAACTAATTGATCACGTGGGCTGTAAAAGGGTCTATTGTATCTACCGCATTGACCTGCACAAAACAACAACACACCGACTGGAGCATATCTGAAAATATGGTGGCCAGGGCTTTACAGTCAAAATACGCCAGCAACATTTACTTTTACGGATTTCGCTTGCATTTACAGTTAAACCGTATACATTTTTTTAACCTTATATAATGTTAATATAGTGACTTTAATTTCAACATGCTCCTGCATGCCTTTTACAGTTCACCCGTCTATTTCTAGTCAAAAACGTGAGTGAAACTCTCACAATGTTGAGCCCTGTAAAGTGCTAAAGTGTCATGCTTGCAGTTGTAGAAAATATTTTTTGATTCCTAGAGGGAGCATGCACAAGCAACTCAGACACAGACAGGCAGCTGTTAGAAGCCTCCAAATCAGGAGATCTAGAAGTGGTAAAGGTAAGGACTAAAAATACACCAAAAAGTGGGATGATAATACCAGCTTCTCATGTTAGAGCTGATGTTGTTCTTCACCTTTCCATGCAGAAGCTCAGTACTCTTCAGAACGTGAACTGCAGAGACGTTGAGGGAAGGCAGTCCACACCTCTGCACTTCGCTGCAGGATACAACCGTGTGGCTGTGGTGGAGTATCTGCTGCAGCATGGCGCCGATGTACACGCTAAAGACAAGGGGTGAGATGTCACAAGACTACAGGTCCAAATGTAGAGTCAAAAGCAACAACAAAAGCCTGCAGTCTGAACTGAATAAGATAAATGTTTTTACGCCAAAATAATACAAAAACAGTAAAAGGAAAGCATCTTACTAAATAAAATGTAAAATAAATGTAATAATAGTAACATAAATAATAAAACATATGGCTTGATAAAACGAATGCAGTACATTTTTAGTTAAATTTAGAACTTTTTGTATCGCTTTCTTTCTTTCTTTTTTTAATGTTTTTTTTTTAATCCGTTATTTATTTACCTGTTATTAAATCGACCACAAAACCAGTTTTAAGTCACTGGGGTATATTTGTAGCAATAGCCAAAAATACATTGTTTGGGTCAAAATTATTGATTTTTCTTTTATGCCTAAAATCATTCAGGGATTAAGTAAAGATATTTCGTCAATTTCCTACCTTAAATATATTAAAACATCATTTTTAATTAGTAATATGCATTGATAAACTTAATTTGGACAAATCTAAAGGTGATTTTCTAAGTATTTGGATTTTTTTGCACACTCAGATTTCAGATTTTAAAATTGTTGTATCTTGGCCGTATATATACATATATATATAATCCTAACAAACCATACATCAATGGAAAGCTTATTTATTCAGCTTTCAGGTGATGTATAAAGTTCGGCGCCCCAGCCCGCCTCACACCACTGTATCTATTTTTACAACCCGCACCCGCGAACATTAAATAGACATACTATAGGCACTGTAATTCAAACGAAAACAGCCTTTATTTACGCCTGAAAGTGCTTAGAAACATCGCCCTGTAAACTGGTAACAACATATGATTATGAACATGAACGATAAATCAGGTCATATTAATAAAAATATAATGACACACATTTTAAACATTTACAAAGCAGCGTTTTTTCATCACACGGATTTATTTCGCCTGGACTCCAGCACCCGGTCAGCGGAGCTGAATGCGCTTGTGGCTGGCAGCAGTATCTGCTTGGCGCTTTCGTGACTTGTCACGTGACGTAATCTTATCAAAGAACTTAATCAAATATGAAAATAGATATTCCCAAATATTTAATATAAGCTTTAGGGAATTGCACGCAACATACATGGATTTTTAATTTAGTTTTGTTTTTAGTGACCCGCCCCACAAATAAAGTGACAATTTCTTAACCCGCCCTAACCCGACCCACGCATCACTAGTTCACATATATGAACAGACATCACATTTACTGAAAGACATGTACATGTTCTCTCTCATTAAACAGACCTCAATCACTGAAATTTCCATATGTTCCATAGCACTCTCTTTTTTGGTTGGTGCTGTAAAAACCAACACGTTCATTCTGGTTTTCAGTAACACTGTTTTGCGTTACAGTGGTCTGGTTCCCCTGCACAATGCCTGTTCTTATGGGCATTATGAGGTAGCTGAGCTCCTCGTCCTTCACGGTGCTGTGGTTAACGTTGCCGACCTGTGGAAGTTCACCCCGCTGCATGAGGCGGCCGCCAAGGGCAAATATGACATCTGCAAACTGCTGCTTCAGGTATCCAGGAACTTTTAAATGAAGTCCTTTGAGTCATTTACATTATCCATGACAGCAAATTTAGTTTAGTGCTAAAATGAAGTATGTGATATAGCACGGTGCTGACCCAACCAAAAAGAACCGTGATGGAAACACCCCTCTGGACTTGGTGAAGGACGGAGACACAGACATTCAGGATCTGCTCCGGGGTGATGCAGCTTTGCTGGACGCCACCAAGAAAGGCTGCTTAGCTCGTGTTAAAAAGCTCTGCACTGCGGACAACGTGAACTGTCGAGACACACAGGGACGGCACTCTACACCGCTGCATCTGGCAGGTAGGTCTGGATCAGAGTATGATCCTTTTATTTTCCACTGCCCGGTTCGAAACAATAGCACGTACTGTATGTACCTAAGCAGCATATGCACTGCAAAAAAATGCCCAAAAAAAAGATAATTCTAGAGTCCAAATGCCATGTCTGGGAGATTATTTTTCACAAAGCGTTTCCTTGTGTGTTTTGGCCAACACGATATGCCGTAGATGCTCTTACCACACGCATGTTTAATATATTTTGATGTATAAAAGAAACAAATAAATACAAATAAAGAGCCAAATCACGTAAACTGTTAAGACTGGCTATTGTAATATCAGTATCAGGTAAGATTACTCAAGTTCCTTCATGCACTCGGTTACATATGTTTTAATTATCAAAATTAAACATGGGTTTACTACAAATAAAAAACATAATAGTTGAACTAAAGTAACCACACATTAACATGGTTTTGCTGTACTAGACATTTATCTTCACCATGGTATTAGTGATTATATTAATTGTAATCAATGAAGGACTATAGCAATGCACGCATACAGAGCGCATGATCTCTGTGACGCCCAGATGTACAAAACAGACCCTCTCACCTCTGTAATGAACACGGAGGTGTTAGTCCCGTCCCAAATGCTACATGAAGATCAGGGGGGAAAAATCGAAGCTCACACGTACAGTAGTTTAGAAAACTAACGTCATCATAGCTTGTGTAGTATAGACCCAGCTCCCAACACAACTTTGTTTTTTTTATTGCGCGATAAGAGTCTCACGTTAACACAGCACGTTAACGCCGATAACGGTCCACCACTAGTATTTTTTCAACATTTTGACATTGCCATGTGTAATAATTATATGTAATATATATATATATATATATATATATATAATCATTTTAATCTGTCTTGTAGATTAACTAGGCCAAAACAATTATAATTTTTTTTAAATGTAGACAATCAGATGTCTAAATGTAAATTAATTTCAATACACAAATATCAATGAAAGAATTTTATTTACAGGTTAAATATAATTTAAGGCAATTTTTGGAGCTTTTAAAGAGCTGCACAAGTAAAATGAACACTGTATGAGTGGGGTTGGACTATGTCTATAGTGACATTATTTTAAGCCATAAAATAACATGATTTACTGGTTTCACACACAGACACACACACACACATGTTGGGTTTACATGTTTTATGGGGACATTCCATAGGAATAATGGTTTTTATACCGTACAAACTGTATGTAGTATTGTCCTATAATCATATAAAATGGCATTTCAGCTTTTAAACCATTTTAATGAAAAGAGACAAGTCAAACATATTATTATATTAATTTAACTCATAAATACTGTGTAAAATAAATACTGCCCATAAGAAATTTGCTTTAAAAGATATTTAGTAACTCCAGTATGTTTACAGTTTGTAAAAATTGATATTTGTCTTTTGAATGGAATTAACTGAAGTGATATTTAGTCCGACACCATATTTTGAAAGCTCTTGTCTAATTGACATTAATACTTACCACAACCTCCATTTTTATTATATGCATATTTAACATTTCTGTGCTCATGGTGTTTGTTTTGTGCGTATGATCAGCTGGCTATAATAATCTGGAGGTGGCTGAATATCTGCTGCAACACGGGGCAGAGGTGAACTCTCAGGATAAAGGTGGTCTCATTCCTCTCCATAATGCTGCATCTTATGGGGTGAGTGATGCTCCATCAACATGCTTGATAAAAGTTATATAATACATATCTTACTCAATAAACCTCATTATTGTTTTCTAAATGTGTTTGTTTAGAAGTAATCTTTAGTTTGGGTTGATTTTGGCTTGGTTTAAAGTCGAATTTGGTTCAAATATTAATATTGGTTTGTGTTGAATTCCATTGCCACTTTTTTTCACAAATGGGCAAAATCTGCTTTTTAAACAACTGCTCTATTGATTTGATTTGTGAAACTACATTTCAGTAGTTTAAAATGATATATTAACACACACATGTAGCCTAATGATTGACAAAATGGTGGTAGTTACAAATCTGGTGTGCATTATTGTTCAATCATTCCACCTACGCAGTACTAAGCACACCTCAAGACAATGTTCAGATGTGAAAATTGTTTGTTATTTTCATTCCATTGTTTGTTGTATTTGTTTTCTTGGTCACTGTCTTTGTGGGTTTTGCTGTTGTAAGCTGTTAGGACTTTTGAAATAACTTAAATAACTGAGAGAAATCATAACACTGTTGCCGACAGACCTGGATAATATTTCCGATTTCGTGAAATTTTAAAACAATCCTTATCAAGCAATCCTTATCCTACAACCATGTATTTATTATAGATTTATAGTATATTATTTTAGCGCTTTCAAAATAATTATTAAATTTGTTTTGTTTTTTTATTTAATTTATTAAGCTATTAACTTATCGAATATTATATAATAATATACTATAATAATAAAATACCTCTTAATTATTTTTCGATCATATTTTGAAGTAATTTTATGTGGATTATAATTTATTTTACGCTTTTGGTCTTAACTGATATGAAGAATTTTTTTTTGTTGTTTGGTTCATTTGGGAAAGATTTGTATTCATGTTATTCCTATTGCTGTCTGATGGTCTACAGTGGAAAAGTCAAGTCAACATTTTTTTCTGTAAAAAAAAAAATAATAATTTTCCTTTCTCAACCTTTTTCCTGATATCTGAAATATTTAAAAAAAGATTAATTTAAAAATGATTAAATTAAATGCCTTACCCAAAATGAAAATAATATTTTTTTACCTTCATGTCTTTTCAAACCTGCCTGAATTACTTTCTTCCATGGAACACAGAAGGAGAATTTGAAAATAATGTTCACTTGCTCTGGGTTTTTATTCATACATGTGAAGAACAGGCAGGAATCCAGTCACAGTCCTCACAGCTCTTACAGTATTAATTTTTTGCCAAAATCAACAACTTTAAGGTGATTTTCCTCAGTATTTAGATTTTTTTTTTTTGCACCGTCAGATTTTTAAATAGTTGCATCTCGGCCATATGTTGTCCTATCCTAACAAACCATATATAAATGGAAAGCTTATTCATAATTGACACTTACGTTTTGTGGTCCAGGCAGGGTCACATTTGTGCTTCAAACGTGGCACCACAAACGCAACTGTCAGAGAAAGACATTCAGACTTGTTTGGAATGACATGAGTTTTTATTCAAAATAGTGGCAGTAGTGTCATCATATTTCATAGTAACGTACAGGGAAAGGAAAAACTTCCAGTGCCGTTTGGCAGCCACACATAGTCATAGTCATGCAACGACATTCTGCAGAAAATGAAAGAGACACCAACCCGAAAGCACGACTGCTCCATGTGTTTCATTGCAGCATGTGGATGTGGCCGCTTTGCTCATCAAGTACAACGCATGCGTCAATGCCACAGATAAGTGGGCGTTCACTCCATTGCACGAGGCGGCACAGAAAGGCAGGACCCAGCTGTGCGCGCTGCTTCTAGCGCACGGGGCCGACCCCTCGCTCCGCAACCAGGAGGGCCAGTCGCCGCTGGACCTCGTGACGGTATTCACTTTCTGTGTGTGCTCACTGGACAAGTCACCTCGGGGGAAGAAGATCTTTCTCCTTCCTGCCTTCCGCTTATCTAGCGTTTCTTTTATTTTCTGAAACTCTGATGCAGTTAAGCCTTCTCAATCCAAAGCTCTGTTGATCATACCAAGGAGAACTATCTCATGTATTATGTCATAAATCTGTCTGTTTTATTTGGTTGCTGCTCTTGTTTTTATTTGTTGCGTGCTTGAGGAGGCTTACTGATCATTCCATGCACCATTACCTGAAAATACTGCACATTTGCACAAGCGGTGGATGTCTGAAGTGGAAAATATGCCTGTTTGATGCCTGGAGAAAGATAAAAGGATAGATCAGCCAAAAGTAAAAGTCATCATTACTCACTTTACAGCAGTCCAAACCTTTCTTCTGTGGAACCTAAAAGCAGACGAGAAACCTGAAACTCATTATTCACGTTTTCAACATTATGCTAAATTATTTTCTCTTACGTGTGACAAGAATTAAAAGGCATTTATAAGTAATACAGATGTCATTGATTTGTAAATTCAGCCCAACAATGGCTACACTATTTATTTACTTCCTGCAAATATATCAAAGGAATTCAAAGGAAAAACAAAACTAATGACTCAAAAACAAAAAATCCCAGAAGTGCTTATTAAACAGTTTAAATGAACACTGAACATATCAATGGCACACACATTAGCCATCTATCTGTAAACTTTGAAACAAGAACTTGAATTTTTTAATTTTAATAACAAAAAATGATTAAACCTTCCACACATCTGATTTAACCTGTCGCTAGATGATGTCATACATCAATTTGCATATTCACTACGTCAGTGCGTCATATTATTTTGCTTCTCTGTGGTCACATGTTATTCAATGCACCCTAATTCTCAATATAACTGTTTTCACTCATATTTTAATATATTTAAACTGAAAAACTGAATGAATATGAAATAGTGACTGAATTGCACGCCATTATAAGGCCTACTGAACTAGCTCTACCTGACAAGATGTTAATCTAGATTAAAAACCTTATTTATAACTGAGCC